>CAXKVV010001207.1:0-49742 GCA_964058805.1 Schoenoplectus triqueter
ACTCACGCCAACAGCTTGTAGGTTTCAAAGTTGTTGCCTGAGAGCTCGAACACTCTAAACAAGATAAAGATCGTCACAAGAAAGATAATCCGCAATCCAAAAAGGATCGTGATGTTGGTGACACACAGCTAAAATTTTGATGCTACAGTAGTCACGAATCAGAGAACAAAGAGTAGAGAGAGTATTTTTGTCGGGAATAAGAAATATTTCATTTTTTTATTTTCTGTGTTTATTAGAGTCTTTACAAAGTTATAAATAAGACCCTATAAACTTTAATTATTATAAATAACAGAAAAACTAATAGAATACAAAGAGCTCTAAACATAACCATTAGAGTCATAAGTAAGACAAAGAGGAATGAAAACATGACACCCGACAAACTTCTCCCGACTCATAGAGCGTGTCCTCCAACCAAACCCGCTTTCTCACAACAAGCTTCAAGCTTCAATGACGGTATCAGCTTTGTCAATATATTCGAATCATTCTCACTTGTGTGAATCTTCTTCAACACCAATTCTTTATTCTCAAGCACATCACATATACAATGATACTTCAACTCAATATGCTTGAACCGAGAGTGAAACATTGGATTATTGCTCAAGTGAATTGCACTTTGAATATCACAAAATAAGACATACCTCTCTTGTCGAACACTCAACTCATGCAAGAACTTTTTCATCCAAATTAGCTCATTGTATGCTTCCGTAACGGCTATGTATTCAGCTTCAATAGTAGAGAGTGCAACACACTTTTGTAATTTAGATTGCCATGACACGGCTCTATTTCTAAAACAAACTAAATAACCAGATGTAGACTTCCTCGAGTCTATGTCACTAGCCCAATCAGCATCCGTATATGCCTCAAATACCGGATTACTTGTGCCACCAAAATAAATATAATGGTTAATTATCCCCTTTAGATACCTAAGTATCCACTTAACAACATTCCAGTGCATCTTACCTGGATTAGAAAGAAAACGGCTAACAACACCAACTGCATGAGCAATATCTGATCCCGCGCACGCCATTGCATACATTAAAGAGCCTACAGACGAGGCATATGACACATTTTTCATCTCCTCCTCCTTGTCAACTTTAGGGCAACTATCATGTGATAACTTAAAATGACTAGTAAGATGAGAGATTACTGGTTTATATTTATCCATGTTGAATCGTTGAAGTACCTTCTCAATGTACTTCTCTTGTGACAACTAAAGCTTCTGATTCTTACGGTCTCTAGTGATTCTCATTTCAAGAATTTACCTTACCGCATCTAAGTCTTTCATGACAAATTCACCCTCAAGTCTATCTTTCAATGCTTTAATTTTCTTCAAATCACTTCCAACGTCCAACATATCGTCAAATGAAGCAAGAGAATAATGAGATTACCACTAGAATACATTTTCACAAAAACATAACTATCGAAATTAGTTTTCTCAAACTTATTGTTACACGTGAAAGATTTGAACCTTTTATACTAATTTTGGGGCACTTGTTTCAAGCCATAAAGACTCCTCCTTAACTTGCATATCAAGTGCTCTTGCCCCTTTTTCTCAAAACCCTCGGGTTGCTCCATGTAGAGCTCCTCCGCCAAATCACCATGGAGGAATGTGGTCTTGACATCTAGTTGTTAAATATTCAAATTCAAACTAGCCGTCAAATCGAGCACAACCCGAATGGATGACATCTTGACAACGGGTGAGAAGATTTCTTCAAAATCAACTCCCTTCTTTTGATCGAATCCCTTCACAACTAACTGACCTTTGTACCTAAGTTTTGCCTCTTGACCTTCGGATTTCACCTAATACACTCACTTATTCTTGAGCACATTATTGTCTCTTGGCAGTTCCACCAATTCGAATGTGTTGTTCTCATGCAAGAAATTTAATCTCATCTTGCATGACTTCCAACCACTTGTCCTTGTGCTCCGACACCATGACTTCTTCAAAATATTTAGGCTCACTATCATCTACAAGCAAAACAAATTCATTAGTAGAATACCTTATGTTAGCCCGCCTATCTCGGGTTGACCTCCTCAATTCTTGCACTTGAGAAACCTTATTTGAAGGAATTTCAATTTTGGGTTCATTCTCCTCCTCTCGTGGGTCATTTGGTTCGGTTAAATGGCTTGAACTTGGTTGATTTGTTTTGATATTTATGTTGTTAGTTGAGATAGGAGTTAGATCAACAAAATTTCTTAAAAATGTCTTGACCTTGTCGAGGTTTTACACATTCTCAATGGTTTCTTGCTCAAAGAACACCATATCTCGACTCATCACTAACTTCTTTTCAATAGGATCCCATAATTTATACCCAAATTTATCATTTTCATACCCCAAGAAAATGCACTCCTTGATCTTGCTATCAAGCTTGATCTTTCATCCTTGGGTATGTACACAAAAGCCCTATAACCAAACACTCTAAGATGATCATAAGATATATTTATATCTTTCCAAATCCTTTCTGGTATATCACCATCTAATGCATGTGAAGGAGAACGGTTGATCAAGTAAACCACCGTGTTTAAAGTTTCACCTCAAAAGTCTTTTGAGAGCTTAGAATGAGAGAGTATACATCAAATTCTCTCACAAATTATGCGGTTCATTCGTTCGGCTATACCATTTTATTGTGGAGTTTTAGGAACGGTTTTCTCAAGTTTAATACCATTGATCTTATGAAATATCTCAAAAAGACCACGATATTCTCCTCTGTTATCTGATCGAACACACTTCAACTTCTTTTCAGTTTCTCTTTCAACCTCCACAACTCATTGCTTGAACACATTCAACACTTTATCCTTTATTGTAAGAGAATATGCTCATAATTTTTTAGAATGGTCATCCACAAAAGTCACAAAATAAAGAGCACAACCAATGATTTTATCTCTCATTGAACAAAGATCGATATGTACCAAATCTAATAAACCTATTTTTTTACTTGTCGGGTTTTTTTTGAAGGCTACACGATGTTGTTTGTCCTCCAAACAATATGTACAAGAGGTGAGAGAAGTACCATCACTAGGCACATAGTTTTTCTTGGAAATAATTTTAATGCCCTTCTCACTCATGTGACCCAACCGCAAATGTCACAAATCGATTGAGTTATATTTCGACACATTCACCTCACCACACATCTTAACTTGAGTCACATAAAGCGAACCAGATTTAATTCCGCGAGCAACAACCAAAATCTCTTTCAACAAATTTCATTTTCCTCTAAAGAAGTGACTTTGGTACTCATCATCATCAAGGGCACCAACTGAAATTAGATGAAGTCTCATGTCTGACGCATGCCGAACATTCTTGAGAGTGAGCTTGCATCCTAAACTTGTCTCCGCATTCACATCTCTAATGCCGAAGATTTTACAAACTTCATTATCCTTTATCCTTATAATACCATAATCTCTCTCCTTGTAGGAAGAAAATAAATCACGTCTAGATATGACATAGAATGATGCCGCGAAATCAACTACCCAAGTGGAATCATGACAAGTAAGGTTCATAAATCATTCATCACAAGCAATAAACACTTCTCCATCGAAAGAAATGGCGGTGGTATGTTCCTTCTCATCATCATCGTATCTACCCCTAGATTGATCTCTCTCGAGATCATCATTCTTGGCTTTCAATTTTCGACACTCATTCTTCATATGATCGGGTTTCTTATAATAATAATAAATGATCTCCTTTCTAGACTTTAACCTTCTCTTTGATTTATCTTGTTTATCATCATCATGAGAGTTTCTATGAGTACTCATTCTCCGATTTTCAGTAACAAGAGCCGAAGACTCACTAGTGATTTCTAACTCTTTACGCCTCAACTCCTCATTGAGCATACTATCCTTAACCATGGCTAGGGTCACAATACCATTTGATGCCAAATTACTCAAAGACACCACCAAAGTTTCTCAATTATCAAGTAAAGAACTCAACAAAATTAAAGCTTGTAACTCTTCATCCAAAACTATTTTCATGGTAGACAAAACAGTTTACACAATCTTGAAATCGACTCAAATGATCCGATACCGAGGACCCCTCTTGGTATTTGATGTTTACCAATTTTTTAATGTAGAAGACTTTATTTTGAGCGGTCTTGTGCTCATACAAATTCTCAAAGTTCTCTCACAAGGCTTTAACATCAGTTTCGGTTGAAATATGGTGGTACACATAATCATCAACCCATTGTCTAATTAGGGCTATTGTCTTACGATTTGAGACTTTTCGAACCTCATCGGAGGTATCAGCGGGTTTCATACCCGTAAGAGGTGCATAGACATCCTTACAATATAATAAATTCTCCATACAAAACTTCTAAATATCATAATTAGACGAGGTGAGTTCAATCATGGTACCACTATTACTCTCCTCCATTCTTAACTAAATAATACCGATTAATAAATTTCAATCAAACCAACAAGTAATAATCACCGCAATAACTCCAAACAGGACTCCAAATGAAACTCCAAGTCGGTGACTAAGAGATGCTAGCCCAATCGCGTTGTTGTCGGCACACGGCAATAAATGAAGACCTTGTTGCGTGGTGTTGTCGGCACACGACAATAAATGAAAAATGTGAGAGATGCTAGCCCAATCGCGGCTTAGGATCCTAATGTTTGCGCAATACACACCTCACAACAGCCACACGATGAGATGCATGAACGGATCGATCAAGCGACGCACCAGAACGAAATCATGAAAGCATGAATCTTCAGCTATGATATCAGTTGTTGGCTGGGAGCTCGAATACCCTAAACAAGACAAAGATCGTCACAAGGAGGACAATCAACAATCCAAAGAGGATCGCGATGCTGGCGACGCGACACACAGTTAGGATTTTGGTGTTACAATAGTCACGAATCAAAGAACAAAGAGAAGAGAAGGTGTTTTGTCATAAATCAGATATATCTCATTTTTTATTTTTTGTGTTTATTAGAGTCTTTATAAAGTTATAAATAAGACCTTATAAACTTCAATTATTATAAATAATAGAAAAACGAATAGAATACAAAGAGTTTTAATTATGATCATTAAAGTCATAAGTAAAATAAAGAGGAATGAGAGCGGGACATCCAATAAAAAATGGGGTTAAAAAGGGCAAGGGTAGCACCTTTAAACTGCTACACCAAGCAGTCGATGACCTGTGAAAAGTATGAAACAATATCCTCCACATAGTACTGTACATATACATATACAGTGGGCAGTTAAGACTCGAGACGATCTCGATCACTCATTTTGGTCTTGGACAGGGTAAACGAGGGCGGGCACAATAGTGCCTATTTAGATTTATAGGGCACGGCAACTGTAAAAAATAATATCATAGAGGATGTGAATTCAAAAGGTATATTAACGTCTTACTAGATAATGGAACACGATTATGTATTTCATCATAAACACAAGCTGTAGAGAATAGGACAACACAACCTTTTGCTAATCGATATATCCATAAGGAGTTGAGAGATTACATTGGAAGCTATCGCCTGATAAATAGTGTTTTATCCTAATTTGATGTATGGTTAAGTCAAAAACAAAACTTAATTGTTTTGTTCAACATATTTTTATTTTATTTTTAGTTCGCTTCTTATAATTTCTGTCAAAATGTAATTTGTTACGCTTTATTACAAATTTTTGAACAAATTTGAAGCTATTTAATTGCACATTTTGTACTTCTATTGCAAAATTTGGAACAAATTTGAAGTAATTTAATTGCTGATCCGTTTTGCTGTTACCTACCGCATCATATGCTCTCCTACCTCCAGGCCTCTTTCTTCTCTTTGCTGGAGGCCTCTTTTTTCTCTTCGCTAAGTCTAAATTTTGGGACCATCTGAAAAGCAAAATCACTACCTGGGCCTCATTCTTTTCGCCTTTGGTGCTAATGATGTGGAGACTAGCAAAGTCGGAATTAGATGACCTCCTGGGCATGTCTCATCATTCCCTTCGCGCTTTGAATTGACTAGCAATATACCACCACAGCAAACTCTTTTATTTAAACGTAAAAACATTATGAGATAAAAAAAATTATATTAATCTAAAATTAAATTATAAATTTATCAAATTATAGAGAAAACTTATAATAAAAATTAAATTAAATCTTAGATAAAATTTTCTAAACAATATGAATTAATGATTCATGATATTTATGATAAAAAAATAAATTATTTCAACATATATCATTATCATTAATTTTTTTTTACCAAACATGTACAAAATTACTAATCATAACGCATATCTTAAACCTTGAATTAAATTTTTATATCATAACATAAATAAAAAGATATTGAGTATTTTAATTTATAAATTATGTACATAAATGAAAATAATAGTATAGATGAAAAAAAATCAAAAGAGAGGAGATCAATGGATGCGATTACATACGTTCGATCAATCAAAAGTAAATATTATCCATCTAATTGAGAGATAAAATGAGTATAATAAAAAATATCATAATAAAAAATAAACTCTTTAATTCTTAACTGTTTTATATAATAGTATATATAATAGTACAGATAGATATATATGTACAAAATCAGCTAATTCTATTTGCCCAAGCACAATACACCGTTTTCTTTAAAAAAAAACATTCATATTTAGGTACATTTTAGGCTGGTTATAAATCCAAAATACCAGACAATGCTGGATAAATAAACCTAGTTCTTTTTTAAAGCCCTTAATGCAACCTCTCTTGCATCCTTCAAATAACACAAAACCTTTGAGGGCTCACCATCGCCTGCAGCAAGCATAATGTTTACAACAACATGACGAAATATTTCTGTGAATTCTTCTCGAGGGTCTACCCAAGATTCAGTCACACATCTATTACATTTAGCAACAATATTATCCTTTTCCTCTCTTTTGTTTTCCTGTTTATTCAAATCTGCTTCCAGCTTGGCAGCCATGACTGTCGCTCGTGCAATGCATGAAGATGGAAGCTGATAGATGTGAACAATAAACATGAATTACTGATGCTGTATTAAATTATAATCGTCACCTTTTCCTAAGAAGATACCCAATATCCCTAAAAAATGGTAGTTTTCTTCCACAATCTCTTCTTTTTGGGATATGATAAAAAAGAAGATAAACCCTCCTGTCTCAACTCATTTCCTTTGTTTATCTCTAGAGCCTCAAAGAAAGATTGAGCATAACCCACAACATGACAAATAAGTACTCTGCAAAACCACACTAATACAAGTCATTCTATCGGTTTCCAATGTATTTTGGTGATTTTGCTCTCTGACAGATTAATATATTTTTTTATTTTGAAGGAAACTATGATTTTAAATAGTTCCCTAAGAATGAAGGAAACAGACCTGTGCAAGATGTGCAACATTAAGGCCAAAGCTTTTATCTGAAGCACCTTTAATCACCTTGTAAAGAAAGGTAACCTCCCCATTTCTTTCCATCTTTTCATCAGTCAAGAATGCCACATGATACGCCCCAACCTCACCCTTAAATTCTTTTATAATATCCAAAATTTTTGGGTAGTGGGTCACAAATATAATCATACACCTCTTCTCTTTTATAAGAGTATGCAAACTTGCATAGGCAATAGCGACACCATCATGTGTGCTTGTGCCCCGGCCAAGCTCATCAATTATGACTAGGGATTTGTTGGTGCAGTTTCTGAGAATTGCAGAGGTCTCAGTTAATTCCTCAAAAAATGTGCTAGTGCCTTGTTGGATGCTGTCTGATGCACCCATGCGGGTGTATATATTGTCTAGCACATGTAGTTTAGCTGAGGTGGCAGGTACATAGGAACCAACCTACATTCTAGAAGGAATTAGGTACTCAAATTGTTTCAAGGGCCTGTTTGGTGTGCAAAGGGTATGGGAAATTTAATCAATTAGGAACGATTCTCTCCTTTTCATCCTCAGATTCCCAGCAGAGTTGGGAAAAAGTAAATTGAGTTGGACTCAATTAAAATTTTCCCAAACTTTTACACTTGTTTGGTGAATACTTCTGGGAAAGTTGCTCAAAGCCAAATCCCAAAAGAACACGTCGAACAGGAAGTTGGTGAGAAAAAACTTCAACTGGACTAAATTTTCCTAACATTCCTACATGCCAGACAGGACCTTATGGATTTCATATCAAGAAAAAGACTGAACTGCCTCAAATAAGAACAGTGAGAATTGCAGTATACTATTTGCAACACCAAGCAGTAGTTTGAAAATCTTTAAGGTCTAGTGGCTAGTTTTTCAGGTTGATTTATTTATTACACCTTATTTTTCTTCAGTTGTGTTAGGGTGCCCCGCAATTCACAATCATTAAAATCAGCTGTACAATTCAAAAACGGACAGTCCAAATAAATTCGAAAGATCTTCCACTAATAAAATATGAGATGTGTTCTGAACCATATAAATTTATCATGTCAATTTCTCATCAAATCATAAAAGAAATACTGAGAGCTCCGAATAGGTCTTGTGCCAGCAAATGAGATGAAATGGGTCGAGCATTTATCCTTATGAACAGAAGCAGTGTTATTAGTACCTGTGCCATCAAAGCTATGAGAGCAACTTGGCGAATGTAACAGCTCTTTCCACCCATGTTAGGGCCAGTCACAATCTGACAATACTCATCATCCTCTCCCAGATTTGTATCATTTGGGACAAAACCATCTCCTAACACACTTTCTAAAACCTATATGAGTAGAAATCATATGATGAACCAGACAATTTAATTTCAGAAAATTTAAACCTGCTTTCCTTTGAAGCGTTTTGCTGATAATGTTCTTTTCAAACCTCTAATTTTTTCAAAACCTCAAGGAAGATAGTCATGAAATCTAGCTCTGAAAAGAACTTTATTTTAACTTTTCAATGGAACTAAATCTATGTAAGTGGATCAAGCAAACTCAAAGTCCCTACACTATAATTGAGCTTTATTGGTTAAAACTCAAAGTCCCTACACTATAATTGAGCTTTATTGGTTAATGGCTATAGAGTTGTTTAAACAAAAAAGAAAAAGCAAGAACAAAAGATTGGAAAAAAAAAATTCTTGTAGCACTTACTGGGTGACGACCAGCTTTGATATGGATTTGTCTTGGTTCTCCTTCTTTAACAAAAACAGGCCTAATGAAGTTCTGCCAAAAGAAATAGTAATAGATAACAATTGTTCCAATGTACCATTATTCTATCCACATATGTAGTCATGAAACAAAGTATGGCAACTATATTGCATGCCAAAATAATCATCAGAACATACATCTTTGAGTAACTATATTCTTTTGAAGAAGAAAGTTACCTTTCCTGCAATGTAGTACTACCAATGTATTTGGGACTTTTGAAGTGGTTTTGTCTTTTGTACTTATGACATCAGTTACACCATAGCAACTATTACCTTATCTTTTGCTAGAGTAGCAAGAGAAAACAAACAATCCAGTGCTGCAAGAGACTGCACGGCCACTTTAAAATGAGCATAATGTTCAGAAAAGGCCATTAAGAATTGATTCCATGTGGATCTACAAACCACTGCAAGTTCTTCTCTGGCAAGAAGTAGCTTATCTAGAGCTTTAACAACCTCAGGAGGATGGTACCGTGTAGTCTTCTTGGTGCTACTTATCCTTACCCAGTTCGAGGGAACCCTCATGTCAGAAGACAGCTGCAATGGTACAATGAGTTGTTAGTTAAATTACACGACACCAAAATACTCAGGTTATTGGGGATGTTTGAAGCAGATTGCTTACAAAAGATGACCACGTATGCAACAAATTGATCAGTAATATATATATTATACTATAAACTGCATGACCATATTAAGCTTCTTATATCCTCCATTAAAACAGGGAAAAAAAATTATTTCTGATATACATGTAGTTGGATTATAAACCCTAGTACAGCATTGTAAAACAAATCAAGTAGCATACCTCTATCAAATGTGATGTACCAGATATGGTTTTGAACTCCAGGTTACGCATGCCAAGCTGTTTCCTGTACTGAGAGATCAAAGAATCCAGCTTCTTTTTTGCCATCTCTACAGCTACCAGACCTGTAGCAATCTGTGTAAAATGAATATTCTTTAGAGAGTCGTATACAGGTTAAGCCTACTGAAATTTATTTGGGATTAAAGACTTTGTTGTTGTTGTCGTATACAGGTTAAATGTGCTTATAAAAATTCAGTTTATGCAGAATCACCAACCTGACAATATCATACTGTTAATAAATATTTTCTTATATTCTATATTAAGTTCAACAGATATTAAATGGTATGCTATGGTTGTAGTTTAGTCGACTTTCATCATAAGAAATAATTCTTAGATTCCTTTTATGTTGTCTTTCTTGGTATGTGGGCCACGATCCCTATTTTTTCAATCAAGTCGACAATAATAAAATTGTCCTTCTCCCTTCCTCCATATTTAATTTACAGGTAATTCCACTATAATACCATTTGGATGTGCCTTTTTTTTTTTGCTTTAAGACAGTATGTGATGTGGAAACTCAATTACCTCAGTTACATCTCTATATGCAAATATGCAACTACACATCAACAGGCATAAATGGAACAGAAATATTGATAACAGAAAGTAAAACACTGGTGGGAGTGGCTACAATAACATGTAAGTTGAACTATTTTATTTTCTAGAGAATTAAAAAAATACAACACTGACAGCAATAGCCAAAGCCTTTAGTTCAAAACAATTGGGGTAGGCTAGAAAAGAAATCCGACCATGGCCACAAAAAGCATAAAAGCCAAAAAAAGAAACATGTTTATACTTAATATCATAGAAGCTGCATATTGTAATACCTCAGGAAATTGGTCGCTTGAAGAGATGAACAAGTTCATAATGTCACCTTGATCAGCAGCATCTTTGTTGAGATGAGACAATAATTTCACAGCCCGTGAAATTAGTGAAGAAGATGAAACAGTGCCAATCAGTCTTTTCAGCAGAAAAGAAAGAAAAGGGGTATTCTCACCAATTGAAAGCTTTTGTAGTTCCTTTCCAGCTGTCAGGATGGCCTGAATGACCCCAATAAACTACAGAAAAGGTTAATGAAAATAAATTTTTAAAGAAAATCAAAGATTCTTTGTTTCAAGTATATATATATAGTGTAAATATATATATATATATATAGAGAGAGAGAGAGAGAGAGTTGGGCTATGGTATTATGCATAGCACTTATTATGCATAGCACAGATCGACACCGTGTTATGGACTGGTTCTTGGTTCTCGAAGTCTAAATGGTCGATCCAAACCGCTCAAAATATTTTTCATTTGAATATCTAGTTGGAGACCAAATTTTATATTTTTTAGAACTTTTTTACTATTCTTTTAAATAATTAGAAAATCACTTGATTTAATTATTATGTGCCATCCAAAACGATTGATTGTCTAGCCATCTAAAAAAATAATAAAAAAATTCTAAAAAAATATAAATTTGGTCCCCAACTAGATATTCATATGGAAAATATTTTGAGCGGCTCAGATCGACCATTTAGACTTTAAAAACGAAAAACCAATCCATAGCATGGAGTCGATCCGTGCTCTGCATAGCACCATAGCCCAACTCTCTCTCTCTATATATATATAGTAAATAGTCTTTGTGCAACAGAACCCCTGGCCAAATGACTCCCAAAATTTCATTCACTTGCCGCTGACACCCGAGTCAACTGTTACATCAGTGAGAAAGTAAACACCTCTCACATCACCAAAAAAATTCTATTTCATTAAATGGAACTTGTTAGTTGTTTTCCTGCCACCAACTTTGAAACAAATATTAAGATTACCTAAAGTTCTTTCATACCTTAGCCCATGTGGTTTAGAGTTTAGGGTTAGGGTTTAGGGTTATTTACAATATTTTCCGATTAAATAAATTACAGGGTTATACTTCCATTTTAGACTTTACAGACATTTAATGCTTTTATTGACATAAATCTTCATTTCAGTTGCTCATACAAAAAATGTTGGTCTGATTGCAAACACGTAAAATGGTTGATTTTTTTTTCTCAACTCAACATTGATTTGCACAATTTAGCTATTAAAGTCGGTTTCAATTTGCAATAACCCAAGAAATGATTAGGTCTTCATTGTACGGTTGGCATATTGGATTTCTTTTATTGGTGAAAGAGGTCTAACCTCTGTAGCTTTTGCTGTGCGATGAAATATTCTTGTAATACCCCTTTCAACATCTGGCAACCTTCCTAGCATTGTTAAAACAGACGAGAGTATTGAATTCAAATCAGGTTTTGAAATTTCATTTTGTGAAACAGTTGATGGGCTCATCGACTCCAATATCTCAGAAACAGCATCCAGACGAGAAGTTATCAAGTTCACATCACATAATGGGTGTATTAACTGAAATCACACCAATAAATAAACAGAAGTAAATTCATAATGTCAGTAAAGTATACTACCTTCTCTTTGGAAACCTTGTTTCTGTAAGTCTCTAAGAACTTAAATTCAAATAAAGATAAATTCAAGCAGTGTTAACCCTGCTACTGTCTGCATAATCGCTAATGAGAAATTCGAGAATCGAGATACATTTTCCCTAAAAAACTAACAAGATGTGCACATATATCTGTTGAGAAAGGAGTTACAAAAGTAAATTCACTACGGGGTACACTGACAAAAAGATTCTCAACTCTTAAGAAAGTAAGGGAGAAAAGAGAGGTTTTTTTATTGGTTCAAAAAGGGTACTTTTGAGGGGTCTATTGCCTTGCCTTGTTGCAACAGCTGATTTAAAGAGGCAATGCAGGCAGAAGTTAGTGAAAGATTATAGATAATAAGAAGATGCGTTCACAGAAATGCATACCCACTGTTTGAAAAGCCTAGAACCAAATGATGTGCAAGTGTTGTTCATAACTTGGAACAAAGAACCTTCTGTTGAACCATCATAGCTATTCATTAAGACCTAAAAAAGAGCAAATGCAGTTAAAATAGCATAAAAAAAAAAGCATGACAATCATTTGAGATACTGATCACACAAAAAAAACATGGAATTGTATTTGAGATACCCAGAGCAAATGCAGTTAAAATAGCATGACAATCATTGGAGGCTCAAGGTATGAAAATAAAACTGACTGTGAAAGGCACCCAAAAAGTATGTACAGTAAAATAATACAGAGGATACTTATGGCAGAAACATAAAATGGCTTCCTACAAAGAAAACCAAATTTCTCTACAAACTACTTTATACTGATTAGTTGGTGTGACTCCTTACTTCAGTCCTTGTAGACTGATACTGGGAAGGTCCAAAATGCAAAATGACTTTTTAAAACAACGCTCTGAGAAATACCTCAAGCTGATGTAGAGTGTTGGCTGATAAAGTCATTTCAACAGAATTGGAGAAGGGATGAAATGAAGAACCAAAACATATAATACGTTCAAGACCAAATTCCTTAAGGTATCGGATTGTCAGAGCCAACGCCTGAACAACTAGATCAGGCAACGCCATTATCCCCTGAACAGATTTTAAAAATGCAAAAAAAAAATAATAAAATCAGAGACACGAAATATATACAACCTTGTCCATGAGTACATCCCATTTTTTTCCCTTTTTTTATAATTTATACCTTCTGACATTTTGGGCCTGGAAAAAAAAATTTTAACAAAAATATTGTTAGCAGCTAGCCAATATGATAATGACCCATCAAAACTAGAAAACATTGTATACAGTATAATACCCACTTTTTCTTTTTTTGAATAATGGTGCAATGCGTCCATTTCATTTATATGGAACAAGAGCATTGGTCAGACACTTGGAATCATCTGAATAATTTTGCCTTTTCTTAGTACCAAATCCTACACTGTAATATCTTTATGAAGCACGCTGACTGAAAATCTATACAAAAACTAAAAATACAGGCTCAATTCACACCTCAATTCCATGAAGATAGTTCCTTTCTTTTGATTCATCCATTTGATCATGATGGCCATTGCTCTTCAAATGATCATCATCTATATTCTCATATAATGACATCACTTCTGCAAGAGCACCACCTTCATTAAAGCAATTACGTGACATACGCTCTAATCTGACATTAGACTTGGGTCCCGCATATGTTGTTAGCAGCTAAAATATCAGAGAGAAAGAGAGAGTTAAATCATATATCTCATATTGCTTCTACATCATGCAACTGACAGACAAATGAATCATTTAAAGCTAACGGTGCAATCAACCAAACATGAAGCAGAAAGAAGCAATAACAAATATGTCCGGGCATTTAAATCTTTTTATGAAAGTCCTTAAAGAAAAAGGGCATGACAGCTGTGTTATACATACTAATATTATAAACACATAAGCACAAAACAGAATACTTTTCCATTTGTTGCAACTATGGAAAGGACAGCATTAGCTATTTGATGGCTCACAAGAATTCAAACAACATCTAGCATGCAACAGGATGAGCATTAACTTTTAATTCCATACCATATGTATACAATTGCATATACTTGTACGCATACAAGTTGCAACTTGTACATTTTGTCATGTTGTCACTTATTTATTTTTATGTGAATATAGCTTTATCGGTATAAATATGGATCCATTATTGGCAAATTGCAATTAACCCACATGAAAAATAGGAAATAAAGCGGAAAATATTACCTTTTCAGTCTCACCAGAGACTGGCTCACCTAACAAAACCTCAACTGGTGACAGGCTCAGAACAACAGCCTCAAGACCAGTCCTCATGGCACCATCATTGAATTCCCCATGCACCACATCTCCAGTTGAGATCTCAACTGCTAGCAACCCTACCTTAACGTCAAAACACGCCTGACCTGTTATCTCCTTCTCTACTACACAGAGGATGTAATTGGTATTCTCTTCACAAATGCCTGACTCATTGCCTCCTCCTTCCAAGGTCTCAGCAGCCTCTATTGTGGCCTTGGTGTAGAGAGATGATAGGCCTCTTGTGAATGGTCCGAGCCTGTTTGAGCCATGGGCTTTGATGACCGCTGTCTCTGTCTGCTTCACCACACCGACCTTTTGGGAATTGACAAGAGCGAGAGGAGGGAGATAGGATGAAACATCATACAAGAGGAAGTAATAGGAACAGGCAGGTTGGTTCTTAAAGTATTGCAACAGTTTCCAGTATTCTAATGAAAATGGCGTACCTGTTTGACTAGTCTGACCCCAAGATTGCACATGCCATTTATACGTTGGCTTAAGAAGTTAGTGTCTGTGCTACTGTATGTAGCTACACATATCAGATGTGGCTGGTATAATGGTCCTCTACCTATTACAGTATTTTAAAATACAGTTCCCATATGCTTATGCAATTTAAAAAAAAACTGCACACCTAAGATGCACTGCATATCTAATATCATACTCTAATGTTCGACATTCATCTATTAGGAATAAAAAAAAAGAAATATCTTGTTTATAATTTAATAAATCTAAAATTATACAAACATTTGATTAATTGTCTTATTTTGGACTAGTTCTCTAAAGAATTATAGTCTAGATTCAAGTATAATTTTTTTTCCAAAATATGTATCCATTTATGCATTCACATGCTATGCAATGGCTTACACACTATGAAGTGCCCGACAACATGCATATTGCGCTATACTGGAACATGCCTTCCTGGTATGTAATAAAGAACTGTAATCCTTAGTTTGAGTAATCCTGGGCTTTATATATCCAGGGTATGAAGGAAATAAATTACATCCTTTTATTTTCTGTCCATTGCTTGTAAATGTTGAAGCTATCCTCTCATACTCGTAGTCACTACTACAGGAAATGACAATCAACCTTTTACCAAACTTATAACTAACATGGAATGTTTCACACCTTATGCCCCGCTGCAACAAGCCTTCTGACATGAAAATTCAACCGAAAAGTGGGTACACTCGCAGTTAGAAAATTGTGATCCACATGAGCGAAAATTCCAAGAACCTTTGCTGCCGCATCAGCATCCTGGCCAAAGAATCTGTACCGATATCCAACCTCGATCATCAGAATGACGTCTGGATACTTCTCTTTAAGATCAAGCACTTGTTGCTCTAACGGTGTGTAATTTGGTTTAGTGTTTGGTCTTTCCGTGCTGGAGGAGGTGCTGGAAGGCGGCTCGAGAAATTTGGCGAGAAACTTTTGGTGCAGGGAAGGGTTTAAGGAGGGAGTGGGAAGCGGGTCGGGTTTTGGTTTTTTGAAGGGGCTGGGGTTTGGAGATAAGTTGAGGGAGAGGCGCTTGGAGGGGGAATAGGAGACGAACGTGGCGATTTTGGGGGATGGCTTTGGGAGAGGAGGAGCTGGAGGCGGTGACGGTGGCCGTGGAGAAGAGCTGGAGGGGTTAGGTTGAGGTTTCGGAGCGAAGAAGCGGGAGATCACCTGCTGCTTTGGCTTGCCCATCGTGAGCAATCGAGGGAAAGCGAAGAGACGAAGCGAGAGAGAGAGAGTGGCGGTGGAAATGGTGGGAGGAGCTAGAGGGGCGCGTATTCTGCGCGGTTCTTTTTCTGTTCGAAGAGAGAAATCTGAACCAGTGTCTTAAAAAAGGGATTCCGTATCATCGTGTGCGGAGTCTGCAGAGCTTTTTTTTTTCTCATCCGTTTTATTAAACTAGCTCAGCAGACTTTTTTATTTAAATATTAAAATATTATAAAATAAAAAAAATATTTATTTAATATTAAATTATAAATTCATCAAATTATAGAAAAAATATATAATAAAAACTATAATTAATTTTGGATGATATTTTTGCACAATATGAGTTAATGATTCATGATTTTTATGGCAAAAAAATAAATTATTTTAACATATATTATCACCATTAATTTCTTATCAAATATGTACAAAATTGCTAAATAAAAAATATTATGAAAATAATAGTATATAAGAGAAAAAATGGAGAGAAAAAATGGAGAGAAAAACGAAATCAATGGACGCAGTCATTTACGTTCGATCAATCAAAAATAAATATTATCCGTCTAATTGAGGGATAAAATGGATATAATAAAAAATTGTCATGATAAAAAATGGACTCTCCAATTCTTAGACGCTTTATATAATAGTATAAATTGGACAAATAAGATCATATTGACTTAAATCTGATTAAAAAGATTTTTTTTCTTCGATCAAAATGCATTATCGTATGAGAAATAAGAATCGGAATCAGAATTCGTCGCCAGATCGTGATCAGAAGTGGATAAGCAATGAAAAACGATTTCACTCTACGTGATTTGAGAGGGGTAAAATCGCGCAAAACAAATCCTGTGAAAATAGATGGTATTTGACAAGAATCGTACGAAATCAGGCGGATGAATACGTAAACCCTTCTTTTCCATGCTTTCTTCGTGCTTCCCTCATTTTCGTTGATGATGCGAATGAGGTACTCTAGATTGATTTTTTTTTCGATAAATTTATTTTAATATTCAGTTGGTTGAAAGATTGAGTTTTCTTTCATTTTTTATACATTTTATTTTATATATTTAGTAAGAAAATAAAACTCTAATCCAACGACATATATGATAAATTAAATGGAATTATAGAATTTTTAAAAACTTGTAATGAATTCTTCTTCATTTTATATCATTCTGATCAGGAAAATGAGAATTCTATTCTTCTCATTTTTTTTCTTTTTTATTTCATTTTATTAAATTCTAGCTATTATTTCATTTTGATCACAATGTTTATCTCTCTGGGTCAGTGAAAAAGACCTGCCCACTTGTTTCCTCACTGACTCAAACAAAAAAAAATCTCAAAATCAAATTATCAGCTAAATCGTTTCCTCTTCCAAAATTGTTGGTTTCCTCGCTGTCACTTTTGCTCGGTCTCTTCTCAAAATCAAAGAAATCGCTCTCACCGAATCTGATCTGATATAGCTCTCACTCGCACTCGCTGCCTTCGTCTCCCCGCTCTTAAGAAGGTATAACAGGCTCCAAATTTGGTGTTGTTCTCGGAGAATAATAGGGTGCCGTTATTTATTGCAAAAAAATAGAAAAAGTTTATAAAATTAGAAAAAAAATTATAATTATATTCTTTTACTTGTAGATTGATAACCCGTCAAATTTCATGTAATTTCATTAATGTTTTATATTCCATTAAAGATTATTAAATTTATGGTCTTTCACTAATATTTACAACGGTTTCAAATTAATGGTCTTTGATGAACTATCAATTAATGAAATTGTGTGAAATTTAACTGGTTATCAATCTATAAGTAAAAGAACATATTTATAAACTTTTTTTATTTTTAATGTTTTTTTAATATTTTTTTAAAATAAATAACGGGACCTATTCTTTTACGACAATAATAGCAGATTTGGAGCCGGTATAACACGGTGTCAACATATTTTTTGAACATTGTTGCTTTTCTCCATGATATTTGTCGGTGTTTATTATCAACCGCCCTGAACTCATCCAAGCTGAAGCTGAGACGAGGTGAGGAGGACCACAGGTTCACCCATATCTTTGATAGTAAGCTCTTATGCACAGCCTCTTTTGTTCCTGACAAAACATGTTGAAGCATTTCATCTGACAAATCACTTATCTTGTCAGACTCCTCATTTGACAATTAACATGCGTGCATTGCGTACTAACTGGAGTAAAACAACTGTGCTCAAATTAATTCAAGAAAATTCAATTAAGATGATAATATCTCAATGTAAGAACAACAATAAATCGTGTTAATTGTAAAGATGTGATTGTCACTTCAAATTATGTTGAAGTCCTATAAATCAGAGTACATATTGATTTTTATATGAAAATATTTTGAATGGTCGAATTTTAAAAATAGAGAAATGATTCGTAACACACTGGTTATTAGTGTTACGGGTAGCACCGTGACTGAATTCTCTCTCTATATATATAGTTTGATATATTATTTGTTTAGTACACAAATAATCTATTTATGATATTTCACGTATTTTATTAGTCACTTTAATTGTATTAATTATAATGTACAAGTTTGAGCAATTGTAGGCAGATGATCACTAAAAGAGTAATTAAATTGTAGTATATGAATATGAACTCGGGCGGAGCACGAGCCAACCATTAATTTAAAGTAATATTATGGGCATATATCTAAGAAATATATTAAATTTATCATTTGTTAATATTTGATATATTAATGGATATATACCTAATTTCGCCTATTTATTAATCTTTTGTTATACCCAGCTTGAGACTATAATAAAACAGCCAATTTCAACAAACAACTGAACAGAGTTTCCGACATATGAACTGACAAACCATATACGGGAGGGATCATTTGAAAATGGCTAGGTTGACAATCTTGATAATGAAATTTTAATATAAATTCAAAAAAATTATAAATAGAAAAAGAATGCTTATAAATACTTTCATTTATTTATAGATTAATAGTACTTTAAATTTCATATAATTTCATTAATATTTAATAATTTATTAAAAACTATTAAATTAGAAGGTTACAAATTATCTAAAAATTCTTTTAGTCTTTGATAGAGTATCAAACGATAATAAAATTTCATAAAATCTATAATTAAAAAATATATAATTTTTTTTAATTTCTTTCATATTTATTTAAAAATTCATTTTCAAAATTGTCAAAGGATCACTCTCCATATATGACGCCTAGAGAATACAAGAAAACAAAAACTTCATTTGAACCACTTTGAACTTGCAAATGACTGAATGAGAACACCAATCAGATGCTACTGAAGCTGACAAAGTATATGCATGCTAACCTAAAGAACCAAAACAACTCACGTATAATTGCAATGTAGATCGTTATCCCCGCACAAACAAAGTAAAACTATACAAGCATATAGCGTCTACGTAACATTAGTTTCCATACTTCATGTATTCAATTCTAAAGAAGTCAACATTGATATCGTCGCATGAGACATTACTATCGATCAACTGTAACCTTACTTTACTCAAAAAAAACTGTAACCTTACTAACATCACATGCAACTTTCTTCTCGTCGTAAGTAACAACATTATTGGATGGATTTTCAACCTATCACAAAAACAAAAAAAATAGCATGTGCATAAAATTGGTAAATATTGTCAGATACATAATTTAATAGATCAGCGTTGTAAAATGGCCTGCAACATATATACAGGAAAATGGTATATTAGAAGCCGCATCCAAGAGAACAAGGTGCTTTCTAACACCAAACATGTTTTGTTGTTCCACGGACATGATCTATATGCCTAAACTAGACATCCTTACCTACCCAATCTAAATAGCAACAAACAAATATTACTAGGTTACATAATTGGGAATCATCATTGATTGCTCTAGTATTGTAAAGATTACTACATATTACAACAAAACCAAGTTCCTCAGAAATAAATTAAATAAAAAGTTTCAAAGAACTAAAAAGAAAAAAAATGACAAAAGATAAAAAGAACCAAGTAATATCACATCCATATTCTCAAGTGAAAATGAATTAGATCCAGTAAGTGTTTAGCTACTACATGCATTTGCTATGCAAACACATGCAGCTTCTGAGAAGGCCACCAAGATTAAGCTTAGGAACTAACCATGTTGAAGTGGAACCTTGACAATTGTTGAGGGATAGTGGAGATAACAGGTCCATACCTCTGCATTGGCATGTAAGATAAATTTGTAAGGAACACTTGTTACACATGAGAACTTACAAGGCATAAAACTTCATAAGGATAGTACTCCACATAATAGCTGTGTTTGCAAATAATCCTAATAAATTCCCTTCACAATTAACATAATAATTTCCAGGATAGATGTAAGCAATAACTGTTAGAATTAATATCCTCCGATACATGTACCAAAGCTATATTGAATTAGTATCAGGCTGAGCTACTTCAAAATTTTGAAAGGTTTGCTCCAATAGATTGTGAACTGAGGATTTCAGGTAATGCAGAAAGGTATTGCATTTTGGTGTAATATGCAAGAGTATATGGGCACAAATAATTGACCATTTTTATTGCCATTAATAATAATAATTTGTAAAATAAAAGGATATATTGTTATCTAAATATTCTCTCTCTCTCATTTATCTCTCTTTTGGGCTGCTGTCTTGAAAGATAAAGATTTAATTGACCTAGGTTTTAATAAAACATCTTGGTTTAGGAGATACCATTCTTTTTTGGATAGATAGATGGCAGAGTGAATGTGCTCTCTATATAGTATTTTCCCTCAGTTATATTCCATTACTGTAAATTCAAAAAATTTCTACTGGTTAGTTACAAATAGATTTTAAAAGACAGCTTGTAGGTGTTTATTTAATGGAATGGGATAAATTGGTAAATGATTTGGCTGGTGTTACTTTGTGTCCTACTCCTGATATTTCCATTTGGAGATGGTCAGCTTCAAGAAAATATTCTATGCACTCTCTGTATGAATAGTTGGACTTTGATGGTGTTATTAGCCATAAATATGATATAGTTTGGAATTCCAAAATTCCTTTGAAAATTAGGATTTTTATGTGGTTAGAAAAAGAAATTTTTTAACTAAGGATAATTTAGTACACAGAGGTTGGATGGGAGATACTGCTTGTGTATTTCGTGGTGCTTATGAGGATATTGATCATTCACTTTGCAAACTGTCTAGTAGCCAATAAGTTATGGAATTGGATTTCCAATCATAATGGTTTTGCTTTCCAAGGGGTTACTTTGGATGATTTGTGGTTTATTGATTCTTGTATTCCTCTTAAAGATAAACTGTTGATTGAATTGGTTAGAAGTGCAGTTTGTTGGATTTTGTGGATTGAAAGAAATGAGGTTATTTTTCAATCTAAAACGCCTTCTAAGTTCAGATCTTTAGGGTTAAAAATAATTGCTTTGGCAAAATTTTGGTGTACAATACGTAATGCTTCTCATTTGCTGAAATTTTCATTGGTGTTACCCCAGGGGACAGAGAGGCTTCCTTTGTAGATCGCAACACTGCCTTTCGAGGAGGCCGTACCGCCAGAGGTAGAGGCACATTTCAGGATACTCAATCAAATGTCTGGATGAGGCCTAAATTTGGTTTCTGAGTTGCTATTATTTTGATTTGCATCATAAATGATGTTTGTAATTTCTACTTGCTTAGTTTTATTTTTGGTTTATGTTGATCAGTAGTCTGAAAAACAAAATCCTGGTCCAATTAGCAAAATGTGTTGATGTTGCGGTTAGGTAGTCTTAGTTTCAGGCTGTGTATCCCTTATGCTAGTTCTCTGATCATGCTTGCTTGTGTTTTTGTAATAAGTAGTTTAATTTCTTAGGAATGATTTTGTAATGGAGGTTTTAAATACCAATATGAGGTATTTGTTTTCTCCGAATACTTTCTATGGTTTCTTTGTAAACCGGTGGCTTGAATGCCACTTTCTTCTAAAAAATAATAATAATTTGTACTCCAAATCCTGACTGTTGGAACAATGATGTGTTTCTGTTGATGCTTTGTGATTACTCAGTTGTTCTGCCTGAGCTTAGCTTTGGATGCTGATTTTTGTTCTAACAATGATGGGTGTATTGCTTTATCTAGGGAATTGGCGATGATGCTAATCGAATTTTCTGAGATGTAACCACCCGATAGATCAAATTTTCCGTTAGATACTACACTGATAAAGTCACATTACGAAAGGAAAATTTGACTATATTCAGGTTTTGGTTGCTCTATGAAGTGGTGTGTTCCTGAGTAGATTCCTTGAGAGGGGGGGGGGGGCATATCTGTTGATTTAACTGGGGGATTGTAAGGCTAACATTTCAATCAATGAAACGGTCACTTTTTACCTTTCTTCCAAAAAAAAAATAATAATATTTCCAGAGTTTACAATAGATTATGAAAAGGATGGTCAAAATCACTAAAAACATGGTCAACATATTGCTAGTCATAAAACAGTACACAAACCTGAACATTGTCATATAGTTCAAAAAGTGGAACAGCAAGCAACTTCAGGTTTCTTGGGACAGCAAAGTATTCCCTTTCTGAAAGGTGGACAAGGTACAGCTTCTTGCACTCCTATATTAACCCAGGAAATAATTAAAACATATGAGAAGAACAACAATTAGCTTACCATAACATCAGTGGTTAAAATATGCAGAATCAGATGTACCTTAGGCTTGGTAATATGTGCAGGGCAATATGGGTACATCACAGTCTCAAAGTTTGGCCTCCACCAGACAGCAACACACTCTCCAATCTGTTAAAAGAAATTACCATAGACACATGTGTCCTATTTTTTTTTTTAAGTTTAAATATCATTTAAGCTATTAATAACATATACCAAGTGAAATTACCTGCCAATTTTGAGGAAAAGAAGGAGAGTTAACAGCAAGTTTGCTGCAGAGCTTTCTTTTCAAGCCATCAATTTCTGTCCCATGGAATGAACTTGCCTTAATTAGAGACTACACTCTTGTGTGTCATAAAAGGGTTATAACTTATAAATGATATTTTACCATTCTCTCCAGGTTTCAATCTTCCCCCAGGAAGTTTGCAAAAGGTATTTCCAATCTGAAGCAGCAACAGATGGGGATGATTGTGTTCTTGCACCTATTTTACAAAGGATAAAATAAAACAAGATTATTGTTACACAGCTTAGGAAAGACTGGAACAAATCTCTGTTCCAACTAAAAGATAGCTCTCAGCTAGAAAAATATGGCTGGAAAAGCACTTCATAACCTGGATCCATATCTGCTATTATCAAATTGGAAAGTAGGACCTTATTAGTCCAATCTGGACAGTTGGATCAAAACAGACGGACTCGATCAATACGATTTGGATTTTAGGGGTCTTTTCTAAACAAAACTGATCCATTCATTTTCAATCCAACGGCCCATATTGGAATTATAGGATCCTACTTTTCCATGGAAAGCGATTTCATTCCGCAATAACCTCTCTGAGCTTCAAATTAGCTCAGTGCATAATTTCAACTACAATTAAGAATCTAGCGACTCCAATTGGAAGTATAATTCATATCATTCTAACTGCTGATAATATGTCTTATATTTTATTCGATTTTAGATTCTAATCTTGGACATTAAGTTTCTCTACGAATATATGGTTACATTAACTGAATATGCTTCACAGTTGTTGATAATTTGCTACAATCAGCCCGTTGTGTTAGATGCACTGATCCTTGGTCCCCCCAAAATAAATAAATAAACAATAATGATTTTCAATCTGAAGTTCAGTAGCAATTAGTGTATATAACTTCCGAAGCTATTTGAGTTTTACATAATGTTGATAACAAGTTAACATTACAAGGTGCTTACAAGTACTAGACGTAAGAAATTTAAGGATCCTACCAAATTTCTGAATTTCAAGAAAGCCACCTATATCACTACACAGTGCTCATAGTGAGTCATGGGCCCTTGATTAGACTAGTAGACACTCCAGCTAACCTAGTAATATAAAAATTGAAGGACAAGCACATACCAATAAGATAGCTTCAACGCTGGTTCGCATTCCTTCTTTCATGTAGCTAGAATAAAATGTAAATTATATCAGCTAAGCATAGTGAAAGAAAATGAGCAAACAATCAAATTTTACAGAAATAGCGAAACAACATGAGGCAAGACTTCGTATCCTAAAAGGATAAGAACAAATCTTTAATCATTCAAATAAGGTACTAGGAAAAATGAACTGGTGTTGAGCTGAATACCAAGGCAAAACATTTTTCTGCTAATAGCAATAAATAAAGTCAAACAATTACAAACAAAATAATCCATTTAAAGTAACAGAATAGCCACCAAGAGTTCTAAATTAGGGCTTTAGCACCCCACAACCCCATTGGGAGTAAGCGTAAGTCTCTAGAGGCGATAAAGATTATTATGCCCCAAAGCAAGCTAAATAACACGGAAAGTAGTAGAAATTCTTTCTATCAAATCTTACCAGCCAATGACAAAACTCCCTATCTAGGGTTTTAGCGCACAAGGTGCGACGAAATGAGAAAAAAACATTCAAATAAATCCAAGATCTAGGGTTTTGAAATAGGGTTTATCAAAAAGAAAAAGAAAACAACAGAAGAAAGAGACATACTTGACTTTCATACGAGCAAGACGATCGGCAACGGAGGTATCCTTCTCCATCTTGGGCTCCTTGGTACCGAAGGTGTAGTTCGAGAGAGGGTAAACGTTCACCGCCTGTGATCCCACCATTTTCGCTTCTTTGATCGTTCAGCTCAGGCTGTGCTCCCAAGTTTTATGGGGAGGTGATACAATGGAAGGGAAGGAAGTTGAAGGAATGTAATGAAAATTAAGAGTTGAATTTGTATATTGCTCGTGTGTGTCAAGGGAGGTTAATGTTTATAATCTTATTTCCAGTATGTTAAAAGACTTTAAAATTTAATATTTTTTTTATATGTTGTGGATAAAATAGTAGATTACTCACTGATTAGAAGATTCACATTTCTGACTTGCATACTAGCAGTTTAAGTTTTAGTAAATTAATATTATTAAAAATAAGAGTGAGAAACGTAAAATTTCAAATATACGAATGACAGCGTACCACTGGAAGTGGCGCGTTTCATTATTTTTACGAAACGCGCCACTGTTAGTGGCGCGTTTTATTATTCTTATGCTAGTGGCGCGTTTCATTATTCTTACGAAACACGCTACTGCCAGTGACGCGCTTGCTTAATATATATACAAAATGCGTAGTCACTTGAGTGGGGTTTGGACGAAAACGCACCACTGACAGTGGCGCGTTTCCTAAAAATAATGAAACGTGCCACTGACAATGACGCGCTGTCATTCGTATATTTGAAATTTTATGTTTCTCATTCTTATTTTTAATAATATTAATTTAATAAAACTTATTATTACTAAAATCTGGCATACTAGTATAGCGCTCAAGTGTATTTATGTGATGGTGGGATCTAGATACAAAGTGTGTTGTGTCATATAGTTGTTATATTGTTTTCTTTATTTTCTTCTCACTTCTTTCTCGTATATTCCTTAACTTGTGCTGCCACGTGGCATCATCTTTCTCCCTTTAATTCTATATGAGCATGTATGTTTGGGACCCCTAGTTTACTCTCAGAAGTATTTCTATCTCTAAATTGTATCCAGAGAGGCCTTGATCAAATCTCAGCTCTTTGATCTGTCTGTTTAATCTGTTTTATCTTCTCTGATTTTATTCTGATCCATTTGTTCAAAAATTATGAAATTTTCACTCTAAATCTCTAAATTCATGATTATCATCTCTGTAATTTTAAATTCTATTTTTGCCCCTACCTCTTTGCATTAAAATTTGATAGCATGTAGCTATATTTAACTCTATAATTTTCATCAGTTATTTTTTATTTTTCAGTTGCAAATCAGAACAGTTGTACTAATTTCATTTGCCTTTCCTTTCAGTGAAAGATTTTTCATGGAATCTCAGTCTATAGAAAAAATAGAAAAGTCAACTGACCTATTGAAGGAGATGAGAAGAGACTTGAAAAAGCAATACGCAGAGGAAAAGAGGGGACCAGTCGCTCAACAGAAAAAAAAATATGGAGAGAGAAGTTATACAGATGATAGTAATCAAGCAAACTTATTTGGCGGGAGTGAAAATAGTTTTGGAGGAAAATGAAATACCATTGGGACCACTATCATAGAAAGAAACTGTTGAGGGTAATTTTGGTATAAATTTATTGGTTATCCATTCATCTCGTGTACCCTCCAAATTCGATTGATAAATTTTGAGAAAAATGAGGTTGATAGGAAACTTTTATGACCCTTCATTCCCATTCATTAACCTCATCAGGGCCGGGCGGATGTAAGATTTTAATTAGAAAGTTAAGTTTCACTAATTTATTGGGTTTAAGTTTATTAACTAATTAGATATTACATAAAAATATTAAAAAAATTTATTTATATATTAAAAATAATAAAATAATAATAAATAATCATAGCGATAAAAAAATTCCTTTATGAGATTTCATATTTTAATTTTTTTGCAAAATTATTTCACTATCCACGATATTAAATTGCCAATTTTTAATCATAATAAAATATCTCAAAACAAAATTTGAAGTTGAAAAAAGATTCTTGTTCAAACAAATAAAATTGAAATAATTTTGTATTTTGAAATAAAAATATTATTACATAAGTTAGAGTATAATTAGGGCTGACAAAAATACTCATAGTTCGTGGCTCGTTTGGGATTGACTCGCTATTGGCTCGCTCGTTAAGTTAATGAGTTGAGCTTGAGCTTTGGTTAGCTCGGCTCGTTAGGCTCGTTTGGCTCGGTAAATTATTAATAGTTATTATTTTTATTATAAATTTTTAGTATAGTAAGTAATTTATAATATGTCATGTATCTAAACTATTATATCAAATTTGTATGAAATATATTATATTAGTTATTTTATTAATTTTTATATAAAATTTGATATAAAATATTATAAAAATTATTATTAATTACTAAATAAGTCTTAACAAGCCAGCTCGGTTAGCTCGTTAACTTAACGAGTTAATCTCACGTCAAAACTTTTAACTCGAAAGTAGTTAACGAATTAGTTCGGCTCGGCTCCTTAAGTTAATGAGCCGAGCACGAATTTGACCTAACTCGACTCGGCTCAGCTCGTTTACAGCCCTATGTATAATTGAGGGATTCCATAAAATTCACCAAATAAAACATATGTTTTCTTTTTTTTTGGAGGGTAAGTCCGGAAGCAAAATACTGATATTTTGATAGTGATCCATATTGACGAGCCGGTTCAATGTCTAACGGAGTCGGCTACCGCCTCCCAGTGACACTTCTTAGTTCTTTGAGGCGAGGATAGAGGATTCTAGTCTTTCTAGACTCCTCCAAAATTTGTTGATTGTCATTTATATATTGATAGTTGATAAAAATCTAATCAAATCGGACCTCACTTAAATGGTTAATAAAAGTTATAATTTATAATTTCATTTTAAATAACATAATTAAGATATTAAATATAAAACAGAAGAACAAACGATAATTATTATTTTTAGAATCAATTTTCCAGAAAATTTTAAGAACTAAAGTTTTTTTTACATTTGTATAAAAATAATCTAACAAAATTTCATTCAGTTTAATGCAATTACTATCTCTCATAAGACTGTAAATTTAAAATCTATTTTTTTGAAAGAATATTTAAAATTAGAATATTTTTTAAATTAAAAAATCGTGGTAAGTGCTCATACAATTTTCAAATACAAAAATATATATATTTTTTTCAAAATGATAAATATATGCCTAATAAATATTACAATTAACTACATAATTCATATAAAAAGAATACAGAGATTTCTATTACTTTAAGATTTATGATAACTTAGGTACATCATCTCCTCTCCTTAAATAAGAAAAAAAAAGATGATACGAGCTATTTAATCTAATTATAATAAATGCAGAGAGAAAATTAATCGTACAGAATAAAATATGGATAATGTGATATAAGTAGTTGACTACTAACTAGAAAGCTTATAAGATTAGTGATGGTGCTGCTTATGATTAATAATGGCGAACAAATAGTAGTGATGTTTGCTAAGGTAATAGTTAATGGGTGGGGATCACTTAACAATGGTAATTTTGACAATTTTAATAATAAATCTTTAAATAAACTAGCATAAAATTCATCCGTTGTGCATATCCTCTTAATTTTAAAAATATTTATATCTAATACTAATTTTATTATAATTAATATCTAAGTTAATCACAAAAGACTCTCAAATTTTTAAATCTATTTAATTTATTATTTAATAAAAATATATATAATGTCATATAATGTGTAGTTTTCTTTTTGTTATAATAAAACTTAATGTTTAATTATTTGATATATATATATTTTTACAAAGTAATTATATTTAATATTAATATTAATATTATTATAAAAATAATATACTTTATTAGATACAATTTCTATATAAATCAAATACAAAGTCTCTTAAATTATTAAACAAATTATTTCATTATTTAATAAAACAATGCATAAAATATAATATTTTTCCGAATAAGATTGTATAATATGTAGTTCTATTTTTTTATAATAAAACTTAATAATAGTTCATGTTTAATTTATTTGATATATAATTTGTTTTTTAGATCTCCTATAAATGTATTGGATAAAAAACTAACAAATGGAATGAAGAGGGAAAACGTATTTGACTAAAATTTGAATAGTTTTTTTTATAAAATCAATCAATTTCAATAATAAATGGAATAAAGATATTTTAGACATTATATATTATCTGACAACATAAATGGATAATTTCAATACATATGCTCTTATAATATAGTACAAATATAAAAAAAATAAAAATAGAAGATTTGATAGTGTTTTAATTTTCATGTAATTTAATTATCGTTTGATTGTCCATAAAAAATGACCAAAATTTTATACAATTTATGATGGTTTCAATATAATAGTCTTTGATGGACTATCAAATAATAATGAAATTATATAAAATTTGAAACACTATCATTTGACAAATAAAATAACATAATTATATTTTTTTCTTTTTTTTATAATTTTTTTTATATTTATTTCAGAGTTCATTATTAAGATTATTAAAATAATCATTGTCACGGATCCCACCATAGTTAATTAGTTATACACCGGCGCCCGTCTCGGAATAAGCTCGTTTATCAGTGAAGGTGGGAACTAAGAATTCCTGTTCTCTTTTTATAAGCTATTTCGTTTCTTTTCCTTTCTCCAATTGTGCCTGGCAATATTAAAATTTTCTGATTTTATTACGCTGGTAAGCGTTACGCCTTGGTTCCTAAAGCAATAAGCAATCAAGCATAGCTTTGTCCAGCTTTCCTGCAGCCTGAAGTAATTCTTCACGCAAACGTCTAAAAGAAAAAGTGTATAAAAAAGAAATTCAAATTTCCCATAAACTCTTTAACTGCAGCTGCATGCTTGTTTTGATACATTGGGCCATATAATTACAAGCACATCAATCTCTTTCTTGTTGACAAACTAGAGGAGAATATCTACACAATCTGAAACACACTATAAATTAGAAACAAACTACAAAACCAACCAGGAAACCCACAAATATTTTCTTTGTACATGAACTTCGACAATCAACTGAGCATCAAAAGAAAATAGCATACATCTTTGTTTTTCCTTAAAGACCAATAGACTTCTGAGACTCCAGCCGTGTGGTTTTGAAATTTACTGTCGAAAGCACGACAGCTGCACCGAGAAATAAGACCACAAGTGCCATGAAATTGATGAGATAGGCCTCGGACCCATACCTTCCCAAGCCGTTCAATAATTGTAAGAAGGTGAGTTTCTCTAGGAACCCAAGTAGTGCATTACCGACAGCAAGGATGTAGATAAAGAGGCCAAAAATTGCATGCCATGGTACCAGGGTTTGACGTCTAGTTTCAGAAGCTTTGGGATAGAAAAAAGTGACAAATCCTGATATCCACTGAAAAAGAATGGCAAAATTAGTTGACACGAATGCCTTTTTTTGTTGACGGCAAATTGGCTAAGTACTGAAACTGTGTGGGTCCGTTACCAGTTTAGCTTATCATTTTGTACTGACAGTGACAGTATAGGTGAGAAGACGATCACTTTTGCTTGCATTCTATAATACTCTTGATGGACCAAAATTGCCCACAGTACTGGGCTTCATGATTGACTAGCAGAACCAATTATGCCTAAATTTGCATTAATAGTTTATATTTCACTGGGTACCAAGTAAAATCACCTCAGTCCACATTCATACTAGAAATTACCAGTAAGTATGTAAGGTTGTACCAGTAAAGTACCATATACAAACAGTTTTTGTGTTACAAAAATTATGTACCTGAATTCCATAGAGGCAGAAAGTTCCCATGCCCACCCAGGAATGCAAGCTATACATATTTGGGATGTTGCTTTCATTGTGGAATTTGAAAACGGCATAAATTCCCACTGCTCCAAGAACAAGCGCAACTCCATGCAGCATCAGATGCACTCTTTTCCTTGCATCTCTGCTTCCTGGAAGTGACCTGTAGCTCATTGTTGCTGTACTCCCAACGGTAAATTGAAGTGCAAGCACAGTTAATTAATAAGACATACTCTAAAAAGATAGAAATCATATTAGCTCCATTTACCACCTCAGAATCTTTAGCAACTTTTAATTATGAACTATAAAAAGGTTCATCTAGTTCACCTTCTCCGCCAAGGATGATCAACCCAATTAACATCATAACCGGGTGCACCTGATATTGGAAGGAAAAATTAAGATGGAAAACACATTAGATTTATTTTTATTTCCAAAAGAAAAAAAAGAAGATGAATTTGATAGTGATAAGAAGACGGGACAAAACAGAACAACAACCAAAACATTAATAAATCAACTAGTTTCTACCTTAAAAAAACAACCGGATGGTTGTAGAGAGATGCTAAATTTCTAAAACTTCTCATTCGTTGATAGAAAAAATAACAAATAAATTAGAGTGTGTAATCAAAGTTACATACGTTGAAGATGAGAGATTTGTTGGCAGAATTCAAGGACATGCCTCCCCTGTAGTGTGTGGACCACACCAGGATCAACACAGCCGCTGCCACAGCCAGCAGGTGTGCAAGATAGGTGAACGGCGATATTCCTGCCATCTTCTCAGTTTCTCCCTTCTCTGTGTTGTTGTGTACTTGTGTGTGTGCTATGCTTCAATCCTCGAGTGTAATCAGTGCTGTATTAAAGGTTGTCCTCCAGCCAACTAACTACCTGTCACAACACATCTTCTTTAATAGCCACTTATGTGGATGGAAAACTAGCCACTCACGTGCGGGCAAACAGTCTCTGCGGATATTTTCTGTGCGGAGATTACCGCAGGGAAATCACAACGGCTCAAGGAAGTCACAACGGCTGTGGAAAAGTCTAAACACGAATTTTGATGCATGTGACTGTTTATTACTGTTAAATCATAACCGTTGATAAATGATCGGACCGCTCAAATCAAAAGAACCGCACGTGGTTAGCTTTTTCAGCTCCGCAGGTGATATGGTTCCCTCACGTGCAGAGGAGATGCGAGAGAGCTCCAAACATGCATCTCTTGTAATAAATGTGAACCAAAGCACTGACAACATATAAGCATACGCTAAAAAGGTAAAAAATGGTTTAATTGTATACAAGTCAATCTTGTTAATATAGTTAACATCATACAATAAAACAGAGGCGTAGTTTAGTGGAGCAACAACGCGCCAACGTCCTAATTTTTTTTGAAAACTAATATATTTATGAAGAATTTCAAACAATTTTGTTGTAATTTTACTGTCTATATCAAATTATTTTAGTCCACGTGGTCCGTTCAAGTTCTGCGACTGAAAAAACCCGATTGCTTGTAAATAGAGATGGCAATCGGTGGGTCGCATCATTTTTTTTTTTTGAAAAAATTAGATCGGATCATTTTTTTTAAAGAAATTAGATCATATGGATCGGTCGAGTCGATTTATATACTAATTTTTTTAGATTTATTGATTGGATTAAGTATCATTTAATTTCAATTGAGTTGGAACAAATTCATATTAATTCAGATCCATTTAAATTTTTAAATCGGATAAGATCGGATCTAAAAGAGTCAGATGCCACATCATATTTTATCATATCACTCTAGCTTCTGGTCCAGATGTTTTCTCTCCCGTTCTATCAGTTAAAATGGTATATCTTCATGTGTTTAAAGAACCGTTTGGCTGCAAAATTTTGGACTTTCATATGCTTATCAGTTTCTATTGGTTCAAATTTACAGTCCTACAATGTTTCCAGCGGATGGTTTTCTTAGGGGGTGGGAGTAGGTTTAAAGTTCATCGGACCAATTTTAATTGGATGAGTAGTTTTAACCATTAAATCTTCACATTTTATAATTGACATAATTATTAATGTAACTGATTAAAATATAAATATAAATTTTAACGCTATTTAATAATAAATATGTTCATTAAACTCTGATTCTATGAACATCTATGTACTCCGGCCCCTTTCTTAGAATGAAGACAGAGGTTCGAGTTTGTTTAGACTTTTCAGAGAAAGCCTTGGAAGACTTTGCGCAGGATCTTTGGGTCACTGATAAGTGGGTCCAGCCCGGATACCACACTCCGTGACATAACTTTTCTCCGCCACATTTTTCCAGAACTTCCGAGATTGCCGCTAGAAAATAACGGCAAAATAAAAGAACAAAGGCCAGGAATCGTGGACAGAAAAAGCTACTTTTTTTTGTCCAAGTTAACACCATAATAATTCCATTTCATACTTAATATCTCCTTGCACCCCTTTCACCTCTTAATATAATATATTTAACATTTTAACTTCAAGTTCTTTCAACTCTTTTAATATTATTCTATTGATTATTCAAATAAAAAACTCAAGATTATATATATATATGTATTTCTTTGTTTAATAATAATAAATAGACAGGATTACCCTTCTCTTAGAATTTATTCTGAAATTTTGTCTACGGCACCGTCTTACATTTGACATCTTTAAAACAAAATAAATAATTTATGTAAAATTGAAAGTCCATTTATCATTTACAGTTTAGTTTGCAAAACTTGATGGAACAACTGGACTTAAAATGCATCATTTATTAAATTGTTCCCATCAGTTTGTGCATATTCTCGTTTCATCTGATCCCCGGCCCAGCTATAGGAAAATGATACTGGTGGAATTTAATCACTCTTGTGGCCCGTGCCCGTGCCCGTGCCCGTGGGGAGTAAATTAGACTAGGACAGCTCAATTGCATGATTAAGGTTACAGTGCTTCATGAATCATGAATTCATGAGGCTTAGAATGATTAAACGCATTTATTGGGGTCATGAAAATTTCAGGGTTGTTTGGAGAAATAATGATGACATGTAAGCGTCAGGCTCTTGTCATAGAAACCGAATCTCCTGTGCAGTTGTGCCAACATGTGGGCAGGATTTTCCTACCACCAATAAAATTATCCAATCATTATATGACACGTGGTCTTAACACTTAAACAATGAAGTACCAGACTAACATCTAGGGATAGTTCATAAGAACTCGACTTTTAAACCCAGTCCGATCGATCCTTTAAAAAAATCTGGTCCTTATCCTATCCTTTCTAATGGTAAAGGACAAACTTCTTAAGGACCAGGCTATCTTTAAAAAAATAAGTTATTCTTATCCGGTCCTTATCAAATCCGACTCTTTTCGGCCCTTACTCAATCATTTTCAGGCTTTTTCTTTAATATTTTATATTGTATATTAATCACACTTAAAAATCTAAAAAATTAAAATTAAAATAAAATAACAAAATAACAAAATATAATTTAATATGATTATACAAAAACTAATTAACATTAAATAAATATATAATCGGCATATATATATAGAGAGAGATAGAGTAAAGATACTGTGAGCTTAAGCTCACGGAGATCTTCCATGAGCTTAACTCAAAAAGTATATCAAATCATCTCGAAATTTTAATTTATCATTCTCATTAAATTCTTTATATGAAAATCTTATGGGATGCAAAAATTTGAAGTGTTTTGAGTTTTTTAAGTCACCGTTTTTAATTTTTTAAAATGATGTTCAAGTATTGAATATATTATTATTATTTTTAGAGCTGATTTTCAAAAATTAAAAACCATGACTTAAAAAATTCAAAACACTCTAAATTTTTGCATCCCATAAGATTTTCATATAAAAAATTTAATGAGTATGATAAATTAAAATTTGGAGATAATTTGATATACTTTTTGAGTTAAGCTCACGATATCTTTACTCTCTCTCTCCATATATATATATATATATATATAGAGAGAGAGAGAGAGATGCTATGGTGCTTCGCGAAGCACAAAATCTTGTGTTTCGCATTCATATCTCGAATTTAAAAGTTCAAATAACCGATCCAAACCATTGAACATCATCTTCATATTGAAATATCCTTGGAGATCAAAATTTATATTTTTTTTGAATTTTTTTGCTATTTTTTAAATGGGTACAAAGTTTGATGATCTAACGATTTCTACACCGTCCAAAACTAGCGATTTTGTACCCATCTAAAAAATAGCAAACAAATTCAAAAAAAATATAAAATTTGATCTCCAAGGATATTTCAATATGAAGATGATGTTCAACGGTTTGGATCGGCCATTTGAACTTTTAAATCCAAGATACGGAAGCGAAACACAAAAGATTTTGTGCTTCGCGAAACACCATAGCATTACTATATATATATGGGGATCACTTGACAATGGGTTATTTTGACAATCTTGAAAATAAATTTTCAAATAAATACAAAAAAATATAAAAAATATAAAAAACCTTATGGATAATCAAAATTTTATTATCGTTTGATATTCCATCAAGGATCATCAAAATTTTATATATATACGACGGTTATAATTTTTTCGTATAATTTGTGCTCATGTCTTATATATTTGTAATCAGATTTATAATATTTTGTTATATTTTAATTAATAACATAATAATTGGTGAATATTTTTTATAATTTTCACATCAAAGTAAATTGAATCTCGGAAATAGAATATATCACTGTCTCAAATGGTCTAGATTTATGAATCAGTATCCTCGGGGAGTTTTCCTTGTGGAGCTGTGTGGTTCTGTTGTCTTGATCCGTCCGATCACTAATTAACCGTTCTCATTTAACAATAATAAACAATCATTTATATCAAAATTTGTGTTTATATTTTACTACGGCGAAGATTAAATTTACAAAAAAAAATTATTTTTTCTGTCAAAAGTTTTCTGGCCCTGGACCTATGATAACCCGATTTGATTCATCTGACCAAGCCGTCAGGCATTAGCACACCACTGGACTCCGCTAGGTAGAGGTGGTAGAATCCTAACCCGACTTGAGAAACTCATCCGATTCGTTTGGATCTAAATTCGATATGATTTTTTTAAAAAGTCAAACTGAATCGATTCGGTCTGGACCTGACCCGATCTGACCTGAAATCAAATGATTTTCAATTCAATTGAAAAATTGATTAAAGATATGAAAAAACACAAAATATAAATTAATCCGATCTGATCCGAATCGACCCGATCCTATCTAAATCGACTCGATCCGATTTCTTTTAAAAAGTCAAACTGATCCGATCCGTCCGACCAAAATCCGAACCAGACCCGACCGCCGCATTGCCACCTCTATCAGTGGGCACAACACGTCTACGCGGGTCCTCCTGCTACAGTGCTAGACCAGTCGCCAAGCTGTTATACGGTTCTGTTAGTACACGCAGCACGACGGACATGTCAAGCGCGGGCACCTCCCCCTCGACCCCTCCGCCCTGGGAGGGGAGCCGAAACGAGAGAACCCAATGGGGAGAGACAGTTTCGCGCTCCGTGCTGTCTCTCTACGGTGCACTGCCTAAGAAAGGGAAACCTCAAGGCCGTGAGACCACCGTCTTAGCCGCGTTCGTGCTATCCTCCCCTTCTTTTGGTAATGTATCGGATTATAATCCTAATTCCTAAACCCCTTCGCTGAAACCCTAGAGATGTAACTTTGGTTGATGCTGTTTTTTGGTAGATGTCGAGGTGGTGGCGCTGGGTACTGGCACCAAATGCTTGGGTGGATCAGTACTTAGTCCTAAAGGGGATCTTGTTAATGATAGTCATGCTGAGATAATTGCAAGGAGATCTCTACTTAGGTATCGTTTATTTCCATTAGCAATTAAGAGTGTGCATAACTTGAAAACATAATGCCTTCTCTTTTCAAAATTGAACGCTAACATTTAGCAAGGCTTTTTTGCATAAATAACATCAGTACATGAAATAAAATATGAACAAAACTAGTGTGAGATTGATCTCACCGACATACTTTATGAACTTTGCTCAGGTGTCTTTTGTTTTGTCTTCTAATGGTGAATTCTAACTGTTGCCCTTGCTCTATCAAAAGCCCATTCCTCGTTCTCCAATTTTTCATTTCTCAAATTCATTTTTTATAAGATCAAGATTTGCGAAATGAATTATTTTTGTGTCTTGATTTTCAACAATTTGAACACTTGATCTTCTGCAAAATGAGCTCAAAAATTGAAAAAAAAAGATGGAACAGAAATGCTTAGTTTGTTTAGATAGATCAAAATAAGGACAACAGTTCAATTAATCGTGTAAAGCTGATTCGGCAGTTAGCTCACCAACTTCTTGGTGAGTGTAAGCTCTTACTAGCTCTATCTCCACTGAAGAATAAACAATTTTTTTGGAACAATAAAAACATATTAAAAGGATTTGACTTCAGCAATGTATTTTGGAGGCATCAGTATGTCATAGTACACAAATTTCACATTCCCTGCCCTCTATAATTGGATAGTTTAGATTAGATGATCTACTAATTATACTGTGCTAGTTAAGAATTAGTGATCAGATCGTTTGTATGGAATGATGAAATGATTATGACATTGAATAATGACACAATTTTATAACTGCATTTCTTCCAGTGTTTCATAATTTCCAAATAGTTGATGTTTCCTCCATTTATTATGAAAGGCCAGCAAAGTTCAGACGAAAATTACCGTTGTATTTGTCATACAGATACTTGTACTCTGAGATAGAGGGGTTTAGTTCATCTGGTCCAGAGCCTGTTGAAAAAAATAGAATACTCTGCTTGGATTCTGGTTGCAGAAAGTATCTGATTAAGGAAGGGTGGCATCTCCATTTGTATGTTACTCAGCTTCCATGTATGCCTTCATAACTTCATTCTATTTCTTTTATAGGATTGATTTTCCATAAAGTTGTATTCCTTGTATTCTATAATAAATGTTGAAAATCATACTACAGTAAAACCAGATGTCATTGCAATACCAATAGGGGTACTGGTTAGGACAAGGAGATCATAAAATGATACAAGTCCAGTTGTTCACATCTCATCCTTCTTGCTCTATACTCTCTTAATTTTATTCTCTATCAGGGTATTTAATGTTATGCTTCATCCACAGGTGGTGTTTTCTCTACCCCTGAATTGATTCCATCATCATCATCATCATCAGAAAACAAAACCACCATCCCAATGGGTACTTCTCATTGGTAACTTGTCAACAATTGCATCTTCTTTCAGATTCTACCTTTTTAAGAAGAACAAACAACTGATTTCTGTGTGGTTTAGTTTCTAATTAAGTTCCATGTAAATGGCATTAGAAGTTTCCAGTATGGTTCAAAGGAAGCCAGGACGTGGTGACACAACACTTTCAATGAGCTGCTTTGACAAGATTACACGCTGGTGTGCTGTGGGGGTTCAAGGTTTGCCACTATGTCAGACTTTGGTATCAAACTAGTCAGGTTCATAATCAATTTTCTTATTTTTGTGTGAAGTTGCGCAACTAAAATGAGCCTACTGTACAAGTCACTGAAACAGCATTTACTGATCAGAGACCATAGTGAACCAGTCATTTTGGTATCAGTTGAATTAACCTGGTTACTGGGCTGAACTTCTAATTTTATTGTCGTGTGCTCAGTGAAACTGCAAATAATCTCCAAATAGAATGACATTTTATGTCAGATCTATTGTGGCGGGTTTAGAACAAATTTTACATCATTCTAGTATTTACACACCAGTTCCTAACTGATCACCACTTGTTCCTGTTTTGCACCAATTATAATAGCTTGTGTGCTCTCTCTCTCTCTCTCTCTCTCTCATGCTTGTAGGGTGCTCTCTGCAGATTATTGTATCTTTTGGTTGTTTTGTTTGGGAGACTGGCTGAATCCGTTTGATATGATGTTGTTTTGTTCCTTGAACTGCAGGAGCTTTACTCTCTCTTCTAATGCAACCACTGTACGTGTCTACCATAACTATTGGTAATCTTCCTTTGGTTACTTCATTGGACATCTCTACTGAATATTGTCTCACTAGTTCACTTGAAAAGCGCATTTCAATTTTGCAAGACAACCTACCACATCGCTATCGTATAATTAAGGTTTGATATTTATTTCAATTTGTTTTATTTTGTCAAATTTCTGCAAAGTTAGTTGCAAATTGAATTTTTTTTTTAATCTTTAACAGCCAGTTTTCTGTGAGGCTCCTGTTCCGCCTGAGGTGTTTCAGCAGTCTTCTTGTGGTGATGTGCATAATTTAACATGCGGGTACCTTCTCTTTCCCTCTTGAAGTTATATCAATGGACATTGTATAGTTCAAGGCTACATGGAGCCTTGGTTGAGATAGGAGGAGACTATTGAGATCTAGTTGTGTGAAAGTGCTGGTTGATCTCAACTCTAGAATCTTGCAAACTATTTGATTTCAATTGCCCTTAAATGCTAATTTGTGGATTAAGTACTTTAGAGATAGGAGTTGGCAAAAAAAATATATTGAATCATTTTTTTATGTTTACTCTGCATTAGGTATTCCATATGCTGGAATAAAAGGGGATTGCATGAGGTTATTCTTGGAACTACAGGGAGAAAACAAGGCACTTCTGCTAAAGCATTTCTCTCCCCTAAAACAGAATCATTATTATGCAAGTAAGCATCTATCTAATATTTTGGTTTTGGAGCCTTTTTTATATGTCATTCTTTCTTACTATTATTTAATCACATGCACATGCACATGCACATGCACACAGACACACAGAGACAAAACAGAGTTCGTAGCAATGGCACTTTATAGTATTGTTTGTTCCAGGAGAAGGTTGTTGGAAGCTTTTATGTCATCTGAACTTGGTTCCCAGCAATTCCGATCTAAGGAAATTTCCTATTCTGATTTGAAGGTAATTTACTTCTTCCATATTGTAGTTTCTGATTTACAGAACCTTTTCTACAGTTCACCTTTTGTCTTCAACAATAATGTCCATTGGATCTTACATTTAAGTACAATGTGAGCACACTGTGGGTACAGTTGAGAAGCACAGTCATTAAGAAATTAATTTGCAAACTTCTCTTCATATGAAACTCTTTTAGTTCAGAAGGGGGGAAACAGAAAATGGAGGAAAGGAATGTTGAACCTGTAGTTTTGAGTAATGGAGCAAAACTGCATAAATGATGTGACTGCCTCTCAATTGTCCCTTTTGAATTTAGGGTTTGGCTCGGGAATACCAGTCTGCATTGCATGTCCTCAGAGACCAGCCACCTTTTCATTTCTGGAAAGCAAAGCCTGCTAATCTTGAGGCCTTTTTTTTTCGGAAGATAGCAATGGTTTAGTTTTTTACTTCCCTTCCTTTTCATCAAAATAATGACTTTAGCATTCCTAGTAGCTGCAGCTTAACCATGTTTACAAAATCAAAAGAGAATTTCATATGTTTGACATTATTGTGATTGTTTCATACTTTTATCAGACAATATTCAGTAGTCTAGTGCCATATTGCATAATTTTACTTGTGCAAACTTTAATTTTAATTGTGCTGATTTCAAGAGCAAAAAAGGTCTAATAATAATATTTTAATCGGTATCCTGGTTACAGTACTGGATATGTGTATTGGGTGTTCTAAAATGTGCATACCGCGCCCCACTTTTTTAAAATGTGCGGGTCAATTTGTAAGTTCTTTTATATTGTATTTGTCTCATTGAAATGCGCATGGTTGTTTTAATTTGGATTTGGTGTGAGATGACACTTATGAAGTTAGACTACATTACGGAGAGAAATTATTTCTGTTTGTGTTTGAAACAACAAGGCACGAAGCGTAGTAATCTGTTATTTCAAATCCTCGTTTCAAAAAGTGGCAGCTTATGAAATGCCGGTGTGGGGCGGAACCATGATTGAAGTATAGAAGGGTTGGAAGATGATTGATAGAGTTATCGGAGAGGGGATGGGTACCGAAAACCTTAAGTTTTATTATTAAAATTATTCAATAAATACTCAAATAACTAATTTTTTGAGAAGCTGGGAAAGATCCTTACTGATCCACACCTCCCTCCGCCCCTGTCAGTGTTGTGCAGAAGTCCTAGTCTCCCTTGAGGTAATAAGTAGCAAGAATTCTACGTGTTTGTTGATTGGAATTTTTAAGGCGGGGATTCATTGACAATGATAAAATTGACATTCTTGATAATTTTGTTTTTAAATAAATTTGACAAAATTTTAAAATAGAAAAATGTTTACATGTAATGTCGAACTATATGAAGGTTGAAATGGTGTGAGGACTGAGTACCGGCATCCGCCTTTCAAATGTTAATATGAATACAATATAACATTGAAAAATCTGTATATAGTTGTTGTCCTTCCACTTCTATTAATGAAAATCTTTAAGATGAACGAGAGGTGAACAGAGAACACTTAAGAGGCGGACTGCTCTCACCCATCAATGCCTAATTTATGTGTACATATCATATGTATCCCCGCCGATTTCAAATTAGATATTACTAGCAAATGCCTCACTTTGTTTCGGCGTTGTGATTTTTCACTTCTATAGTTAAAAGATATTGGTTGAATAATATTTGCAAGTTAAGTAACAACTCTGTTGAACCAAAATGTAAAAGAAAACAATGTACTACTCTTTTTTTTTGTAGAACCATAGCAATAATTTTATATTACCAATGATAAAACTGTAAATAAAAAAATCTTTTTGATTATTTAAATTCATTTGAAAGCATGAGAGTTTTGGAAGAATATGATTTATATGAGGAATACATGAACTTGTAGGTGATTGCTGATTTGGGCCTACCATCAAGATATTTAAGTTTTATTTGAGTTGTCAATGCGATTTAAAATCTTACAACATTGTTTTTATTTTTCACCATTTTTTTTATCAATATTTGGTTTCATATAAACACATGGAAAACTCTTAGAGTTTGCAACAAAGTATATTATATTTTCTATAATTTTTTTTTTCAAACTCTAGAATACTTGTAGAGATTTTTAGTTGTTGAACAAATGATAATTTATATTCAAAACTAAAATAAATGTAAAATCATTTTACTTGTCATATCAGAACTTATAATATTATATTATCAGTTCAATTTTTTTAAATGAATAATAACTAAAATTTTGAATTATACCTACAACTTATTCTCGCGCGGTAATATTGAATCTATGCATTGTATGAGCTTCCTGCTTTTCAAGGTTGAAGAAAGAGAGAGAGCTAGGTGATCCTATGTTTAAAGTTATTTAGAGAAATCTGGTGTGTTATAATGTATAACATATTAATACGGGTCAACTATGACCCATTACTGTAGATTATACTATAGCATACTGTAGATGCAGTACTGTGCTCTTCCAAAATTAATGGATTTGTATCCGCTGTCATATTTTTCTGTGGTATAATGCTATCATAGAATGTTTCTCTCTATGAAAATGAGACCCACTAACATATAAATAAAAAGACACCCCCTATTATCAAAATCTGAGTCGTTGAAATTGAACCCCACCGTTCAGATTTAATGGTATGTTGCTGACATAGTTGCAATTATGGCAGTAAATCGAGATCCCAAGATTAATATACTATAATATAGATTTTTGATGTTCGTCAAAATTATTAAGTAAAACTGTTGTGAACTGATCCCACCTATTTATTTAACCGTCAGCTTTATTGGCGGTCCTTTAAAATTGAGGGAATTGTCTAAATTTCGTTACACAATTGCAGAAATTTAGCACAAAATATTGTTCAACTTTTAAATGTTACACAAGATCTAGAAAGAGACATCTTTACGCCCGCAGAAGAAATTAAGGATTATTATTGATCACATAATAATTGAAGAAAAATCCTTGGTGATTTTCTTTATTAGCAATTATATTATTATTATTATTATTATTATTATTATTATTATTTATTTTTCATTATCAATTATTTTTTTAATTCAAATTCAATAGAAATAATTGACAAAAAGAATATTTGGTTAAGATGAGATATATGCAGACCAAGTTAAATTGGTGCTTGGAAGTTTGATTGATGCTGTTAATTTTTCAGCTATAGTTTTAAAAGTATGAAAGAATTAATTATAATGATCTGAGCCCGAGTCATCAATTCTAGTTTGCAGCCAATTATTTTTTGTCCAGCAATTAATGTGACTTTTTTTTTCTTATGATTGTTTTCTTTTTTTTTTCTTCTGGATTCGCACCTTATATGAGTATGACCAATAGATGATCAGATACATGCTATCTCCCAAGTAGTTTCTACTCTACGTTTTTTGAACGATTCAGGAAGAAGACAAATTGCATGCATGTTTCCATTAAGGATTTCCAGCGCATAGTCAACTTCTTTAAGTCGTTTGAAAAAATATTTTTATAAAATCATAAATCTAAAATTGTAGATGAATTCTTAATTTTATATTTAAATAGCAAGTGTGTCAAATTTGGACTTACCTAAAAACTGTTAAGTTTGTCCAAGATCAATTTTATTTTCGTTGTGAAATTTTAATGATTTACGATGAATGACAAATAAAGTTTTTAAAGGATTAAAAATGAACATGAATCCCATCCAAATAATTATCAAATAAGTGTGTTCCATAAAAATGTACTCCCGAATTACCCTCGTTAATTATTAATTACACTACTAGTGGAAGTGGATTGGGTTATATATTCATACTTCTGAGTGACTTCTAATTTCTCCTCGTACAGGGGGAAGAGGTTGACTAAGGATTTTTAATATTTTTTATGAGCTAAAAACTTTTTAACTTCTGTAGTGCAAATCACTGAGCATAGGTCCCATGTATTTTCTTCTCTCCCTTCTCTGTGTGTCTAAAAATAATTTATGGTGAGATTATAGAAATTAAACCGCATAGGTGAGAAACCTGAGACGTGCTCTTTTCCTCTCCATAAAGCAACCAATTATCATTGAACCAAGGTAATTTTTTAATTAAAAAAAGACAAAAAAAAAATTATGGAGAGCTACCACAGTTTTGACTTTCATTTCAGAAGCAACATACCACAGTAAGGTGTAGATATAAGGATTTAGGAAGCAAAGTTTAGAAGAGGAGGAGGTATAGATATAGATCTAGAAAGGAAAGTTACAAAGGAAGAAACATGAGGATCATAAGCTGTTTGGATTCAGAAAATAATTCAGTATGTGAAGCGTTGAGAGAGAGGGGCAAAATTGTAAATTCTACAAAGGGAGTTGTCATCATCTTCATCAGCCTCGTGCTATTGGCGGCGATACTACTGACTTGCTCGCAATGGCCAGATGGTGTGGTAAGTACAAAGTGTAGACCTAGTGCTCATGTCAAAAAAAAAAAAGAGTATAAAATGTGCTTTTTTGATTTGTTGAGTTTGGTTTTTTTTTTTTTTGCTTTTTTCATAAAAAATGAGAGCCTTAACTACACAATTTTTAAATGTCTAAAAAAACGACCACAAAATTGAAGTAAGGTTAATATGTTACATCACTATATATCTAGCTAGATACACAGAAATTGAATTGAGAGTAGTCTTTTATGCAGTTAAGTTGGTGATTTTGGTCCAATGCTATGTCATCTGTGAACCGTGACATAGTGATTTGACTGTAATTTATATGGGTTTCAAATTTTAATTAAATAATCTAGTGAATATCTATTTGTCCGCGACTCAAATCTCCTAATTTGTCATTTTGTCCTATGTTCTTTTTCTCCGGTTAGCTCAAGTGGTTCAGTGTTTTTTATCATTTCTTTTTTCCTGACGGTTTCACTCTTTAATTAATTTTGTCCTATGTTTTTTTTCCTTCCAATTAGAGGTAACAAAATCCGATCCGATCTGAGAAATCCGCCCGATCTGTCTGACCTATTCCGATCAGATACGATTCAAAATCCGAAATAATCCGACACTGAACGACCCAATACACGTCCCAACCCGACCTGATACGACCCAAAACTCGAAATGACCCAATACTAGATGACTCGATACCCGACCCGACCCGATACGACTCGAAACCCGAAATGATTCGATACTAGATGACCCGATACCCGACCCGACCTGATACGACACAAAATCCGAAATGACCCAAAAATATGACCCGATACCTGACCCGACCTGATACGACTCGAAACCCGAAATAATCCAACACTAGATGATCTGATACCCGACCCGACCCGACCTGATATGACCCTACAGTAAATTTTTCATAATTATGGTTAGAGTTTGGATGAATTATGAAAACATTATCTCAAAGCTCCAGCTCACGCTCTTGAAGACTCAGACATGACATTCGTGAGTCCCGTGCAAATATCCAATTAGTTGAATAATTTAATTATTATTGTGAATAATAGCTTATTTAATTTAAATAATAAAGTTAATATTAGTTATAATATTAACTATGATATCTATCAAATATTTTTCTATCAACAATTCAACATATTTTTCAAATGAAACTTGTATTGTATGGATGATGAGGAATTGAGGATTGAGCAGATAAATATAAAAGAGTTTAATTCAATTGAAATTAAGGTGAAACCTGCATGACTCAAACATGTATCACTTATAAATTCAATCTGATCTGATTCATTCGACCTGACTAGATCAGACACATAGATGGTGAAATATGATCTGATCCGATTCGATTTAGTCTGATATGATTCAAAAATCTGAAATGATCCAACACTAGATGACCCAATAACCAATCCGACCTGACTTGATACGACCCGAAACTCGAAATGACCCGACACTAGATGACCCGATAATCGACCTGACCCGATCTGATACGATCCGAAATCCGAAATAACCCGACACTAGATGACGCGATAACCGCCTCGTCCCGATCTGATACGATTTGAAATCTAAAATGACCCGACACTAGAAAACCCGATACCCGACTAGACCCGTAACCCGATAATTTTACTGAGTCAAATTGACCCGACCCGACCTGACCCGAACCCGAACCCGTGCGACCCGTCCGATTTCCACCTCTACTTTCAATATATTAATAGATGGGTTTTCTCTTCATATTATTGTTGTCATACAGTTGTATAACTACCTAATTCCAATATATAGATATTTAAATCACTTATATAACACATGAGTGTGCTACAGTATTGTCATCATTTTTTGGCGGTTTTTCTCTATTTTTGTTTCATACTTTCTCTCTCTTCTCTCTTATAATTTTTCTCGTAAGTTTATTCCATATGTTTTTGTTTTCTAGGATTTTTTCTCTCTCTTTCACTTTCATACATTTTTTTTTGATAAAAATGAAAGTCTAATATAATAGATTTTTAAATATCCATAAAATCACAATTTCAAATATAAAACCTCTCACAGATTATTATTTTTGCCACTAAACAATCTTTTTCACTTTCTTGCTACTTTTTTTTCGTTTGGCCAATTTATATAAATAACCGATTAAATTATATAAACACTTTAAGTTTTTGATATATGTCAACATTTAATTCATTTATATAATTTCTCAAATTGAATTCATTGGACTTTTAAGCAGAGGTGGATGCAAGATTTTGATCAGTGGAGTTAGTAATTGAATTGCAATAGTTTATTGGATTCAAATCCATTAACTAATTAGGTAGTAAATAAAAAAATTAATAATTCAGTATAAATTCTTATCTAATAAAAAAATATCAAAATAATATCTTTTTATATATTAAAAATAATAAAAATATAAAACTCAAAATAATAAATAATCAAGTCATTAAAGAAAAATTTTCTCTACAAAACTTCATATTTTGAAATATTTATATAATTTATTTTATTACCAACAGTATTAAATATTTTTTTTCAAAAAAATAATCAAATAATTCGGTCAAAAATAAAATCTAAAATGATCAAATTAACAAAAACTTAATACAAAACACTATTTTTAGAATCGAAGGTCCGTGACCTTTACTACATCCGCCCCGCTTTTAAGCATGCGGACTGCATGCTAGCATAACGTGGGCAGCATTTTGGTCTTACATAATCTATACTATTATATAAAGCATCTAAGAATTGGAGAGTCCATTTTTTGTCATGGTATTTTTTTATTATACCCATTTTATTTCTCAATTAGACGGATAATATTTATTTTTGGTTGATCGAACGTATGTGATCGCGTCCATTGATCACCTCTTTCTCTCCATTTATTTCCCATATATACTATTATTTTTTTTATTTAGCAACCTTGTATATATTTGATAAGAAATTAATGGTGATAATATATGTTAGAATAATTTACTTTTATTGCCATAAAAATTATGAATCATTAACTCATATTGTGCAAAAATCTCATCCAAAATTAAATATAGTCTTTATTATAGGCTTTCTCTATAATTTGGTGAATTTATAATTTAATATTAGATAAATATAAATTTTTTATCTTATAATGTTTAAATGTTTAAATAAAAGGGTCTGCTGCAACACGCGGGTATATAGCTAGTATATCTTATCCATTTTAAGTAGGCGAGATCATTTTTTTTGCCAAAAAGAATTAGTTAGTTACGAAATTTGACTTAAAAATCTATTAACACTTTCTAAAAAAAAATCAGAAATAAGAATTCTTATTATGTTCACTTTGTCGTCTCGTCTTTTAAAAAAACGTCCATGCATGTGTGTTAAGTTGTTTTTTTAAGAAAAGAAAATTATGTAACACAAGAAATTGAGAATTCATGAATTTACTAGTTTTCGAACCTCAATCATGCTTTTACTTTATGAAAACTTCTAGTGCAGAAATTTAAAAATTGAATGAAATTAATAAAACTTTTCGAAGTTTTTGTATATTGCTTTTTTTTACACACATGAAAATATTGTCATATTTCAGCTTCATCTTGATGAAACCTAAAAAAGGAGGATAAATATTTGTTTACATTAATTAATATTTTTTTAGAAATAACCTCGGAATATATTTTTTAATATGCATACAATAAAAGTAACACACAAAAAAATACAAATAAGTTGGTTAATTTTGCCATTATTTTTTTGGAATACTTTGACAATGGATATTTAAAAAAATTCAAAATGGCCTAAAACAGAATTTTTTTTATAAAGATATTCTTGAATTTATAGATTGATTATATATCAAATTTTATGCAGACCATTGCGAATATTATGTAATTTGATATTCCATCAATATTCATTACTTTTAGCCCATTGCAAATATGATTTAGTTTTGATGATCTTTGTTGGAGTATCAAATGAAACAAAATGAAAAAAAATGCAAAAAATACGATGCACTTTAACTATCCTCCTGTTTAATAAATACAGTTGTTTAACTTATAATTCTTGAATCACAAAGTTCATTTCCATGCTAATTAGGAAAACGATAGATATATTCAAAGCGCAATAGAAAATCTGATGTGCGCGCGGTGCAAAATTTCCACTCCGAGTTGAATAATTCTTCGGCTCCTCCGACTGATAGTAGATAGTCCAAGCACTAGGCAGCCTCTCATTGTCTACAATCAAAATCATTTGGTATTTTCTTTCTTTATGGAAACTATATTAATACTGGCACTGTTATACAGTATAGATTCAGAGGCAGCAATAGAACAGTCCGGCAATATCAGAGGCAACCCTCTGGGATACCTCCAACACCGATCATCCTCTCTTGCCCCACAGATACCACAACAGCAACATGTCACGGGGCCTCACGTGTTATATCATCTCCATCTCCATCACCTTTACCATCTCCAAACCCAAGCACCAGAACCATGCACAATCAACCCCCCTCACCTTCCTGTCCCAACTTCTTTCGATACATCCATGAAGACCTAAAGCCCTGGAAATCCACCGGGATAACAAAAGAAATGGTTGAGAGCTCCAAGAAGTTTGCAAACTTTAGACTGGTAATAGTGGATGGCAAGGCCTACTTGGAGAAGTACCACAATGCATTTCAGACGCGAGATGTGTTTACCATCTGGGGGATCCTTCAGTTGTTAAACAGGTATCCCGGTAGGATTCCCGACCTTGACTTAATGTTTGAATGTGATGACATGCCCGTTATTAAGGCGGCCAACTATCAGTCGATGGCTCCACCACCGTTGTTTCGGTATTGCACAGATGAGGCATCGATCGAGATTGTTTTCCCTGATTGGTCCTTCTGGGGTTGGTAATTGTTAATTTTCTTTAATATTCTGCATTTTTTTTCTACCTTTATAATTTCACACTTGTAAAATTCAGAATCAATTATTGTCAATTCTTCTTAAAAAAATACATATTTTTTTATTTTCAGGGCAGAGGTGAACATAAAACCATGGGATATGTTTCTAGAAGAAATAAGAAATACAAGTGAGAGCCTCAAATGGAAGGATAGGTCCCCTTATGCTTTCTGGAAGGGAAACCCGTCAGTTGCCGGGACCCGCCAGGACCTTATGCACTGTAACCCTTCCAATGGGCACGACTGGAATGCTCGTCTTTTCGGTCAGGTACCTACAAATATCTTTTTTATACCTTTCTCATGCTTATCATTGTACCAATTAGAGAATTTGTGATGTTGTATGTTCATCATTCTGTGAATTCAATATTGGTGCAATCCTATAATTGCAGACAAAATTTTGCTGGATGTAAAATGTCAAATCTGACATCACCTCATTTGAATGGAACTTGTAGGACTGGAGAAAGGCAGCTGCAAATGGTTTCAAGGAATCAAACCTGGCAAAGCAGTGCACCTACAGGTACTGAAACTCACATACACTGTGTACTTTTTGATGAACAAATTATACCCTTAAAGATGAAATCACTGAGAAGAATCCTTGTAGCCAAGTAGGGGTGAAAAGCATCAGGAGTAACACCTCTTTTTGTATAATAAATGAAGGTATAAGATTTATATTGAAGGGAGGTCATGGTCTGTAAGCGAGAAATACATACTGGCATGCGACTCGCCAACATTGCTTGTGACCACTCCATTCGTAGACTTCTTTTCAAGAGGTTTGATGCCTGGCAAACATTATTGGCCAATAAATCCTAACCAAAAGTGCGATTCAATTAAATTTGCTGTCGACTGGGGGAACACTCACCAGAAACAGGTTTTTTTTTCCCACCCATTAGCCTATATGTAAAAAAAAAAATAGATAAAAAAAGTGTTATAATTTGTCGTTGCAAACTATTTGGGGCGAGTTTTCCCCTTTTTTAATTAGAAAAAGAATATAATCCAATAAACTTAGCTGGGCCTAAGAGCAAAAGGAATTAAGGCCCGTTTAGGATCTTGGAGCCACTGCTTATTCGATGAATTTTCACATCATGTGTGGAGTTGCAACAAAAAAGT
>CAXKVV010001208.1:0-33690 GCA_964058805.1 Schoenoplectus triqueter
GAGAACCCAGATCATCAGCATCGGACCCCGATTCAAAATTTGATGTATCATGATATGTTCCCTAAAATAGCAATTATGAGAATCAGTTCTCCATGTGTAATATATGACAATCAAAATTCATAAACACCTACAAATAAGATCTTGCCTTGAATGTTTTAAACTTTAAGGGAGTCAGATTGCCTTCCTCTCTCTCAGGTAATAGCTTAAATCCATTCAGAGAAGCAGCCTTAAGATCTTGAATGCTGTGCAAAAGCTACAAAGACAAAGCATAGTCTTTTCTTTAAACTATTGAAGCTTATGAAAGACAAATGATGAATTATGAAATTAAACACGTGTGAACCCAATTTGGCTTCAATTCACCCAAAGTGTCTACAATAAACCCTGGCAAAATACAAGATTAAGAAGTTCAGATCTAAATGAAGATGGAAATTTTTTAAATCTGTACTGCCATGCTAACCAAAACCTTCAAAAATATTAGATTTGAGTTGTTTAGCTGATAACTATCAACGCACGTTTACCTGCCAACAGTACCAACAATGTTCTTGGAAGCAGCATATCAGGCTAGAGAAGAGACTGTTTTCCAAGAACAACACCCATGTTGAACCTGGATTATAAATGGGGTCCAGGTACTCAACAGAACAGTAAGTTGCTCAGGCAGTTTATACAAGAGACTACATGCACAAGAAAATAAAAATTACCTTCATAATTGAAGGTTCATTCCACGGGCCTTTACTAGATCCAAGACAGCCACCCTTGTCAGAGCATGTACATGTCCCACCAAGAAATTCTGGCAATTCACTGCACCAAGCATATTTGTAAAATTTAAATAAGTGCAAAAAATAAATACAAATTCTTTAAAATTCCACCATTTAACCCCAATACATCCAATTAGGCCTAGATGTGCAACTGGACAAAGATAAGCTGATTAAATTAACAGCAATACTTACACCATTGTCCCAGTTCATTCTGGCACAAAGCCAAGTACAGTGATTCCTTACTATGAAAAAGAATTGTCAGGAGAAATTGATGGAACAATATACCAACCTTGAATCAATAGCTTCAAGAAGTCTAGTCTGAAACTTCGCACCTAATACCTAAGCATATTAAAAAAAAGATTTTTTTTTTTAATTAACAACCCTCTTAACTTGATATAAAACATCATGGTAAGAGAAGGAACATACATGAATTTTGGATGATGTTTTAGGGTCAAGAAACCCCTTGACACTGTTCCAAATTAACTTGAAGCCATGTCCAGCGTTAACTATAAACATCTGATGCAGTGTCTGAAATTCAAAAATAAAAATGAGAATTAGCTTCCTCGAATCATAAAAGCATCTAGATTTCGTAGGAAGAAGTATATTTTCACTAAGAAAAGTACCTCAGGGTAATAGTCGCTATCTATTTTGTTCATGTGGTTTACAAGCTCCCTTGCAACTTTGCTAAAGTTCTTAAGGCCCTAGAAGAAAGATAAATAAACACAACCACTTAATCCCAAGAATATTGCTGACAAGTTCACAAGATAAAATTCAAATCACATATATGTAGCCCATTCTCATTTTCATGATAATTCTTGAAAGATATAAGAGAGAACCTAAGCATCTTGTGTAAAGTTTAGGGGCCAACAAAATGATACCAATATTTTGGCTCAAAACGAATGTCAAAGAATGCGAAGTTATCCAATAAAAGCGAACAGATATCCACTGAGTACCAACTGAATATACTTTGTTACTTGATTGATACTATAAAAACCTACCACACCATACACATCCAATATTGTAGTCGTTGTATCGATGTGCCTCTTAGCTGCAATTGAACAAGCGGGAAACTTCTCAGCGAAGGCCCTTTCAAACTCTTGCACATGGTACATTATGTACCTGTCCACTGTGGTTATTTGCACCAGTTTGTTAGGCTCTACCTTGCCAAGCCTCTCTATGTAGACTGGCCTCCCATCCCTGTCTACACCATGATAACCTTGTGGGTAGTATTGTAATACTTCGTCAAGCTCTTCAAATTGGAAATCCTTCAATATTATTAAAAAGCAGGTGAGTAAACCTACTTGTGTATGAATGAATAATGGTTTTGTTATACAATGAAGTTCATGTTGTGACCACTGACCACATATTTTACTGTTCATCCACATGAATTATTCCAAAATCTACATACACCTGTCTAGACCCAAGAGTGGCGCCTTTATAAACACCATCAGCTCCAACATACATAAGTTTCTGTATTCATTGTGGTCTTTTAGCAGTTGCCTCAGAACTGACATTGCACTAATCGCCTCTGTAATAGAACCTCATTTGGACCTAATTCTCAACCTTAATTTAATGCTATCTGTGTACAATATCTATTTTCCTTATTATTTAATTCCGATAATGGTGTTAAAGTATTTTGGCCTCACCTCCAAGATGGTATCGGTCCCAAATCCCTTTCTCCACTGCAGCATTTCAGCCCACATCTGAGTTGACTTCTCAAAGTCAAATTTTCTAGCCTTAAGGAATCTGCAGTAGATAAATTGACAATACTGAACCTTCCCTCTTGCACTTTTTAGTTGGCAACAAAAGGACGTGCTTCAAAAGAATATATCAAACCAGAGTATAACAGCATGATTTTAAATTATTTTCACATGGTTGGTTGGTGGTTTGTGGCAATATCCAAGAGAAAAAAGACAACAAAAAAAGACAGTGTGCCTGATAGATGACACCAAAAATGCATCACTAAAACTCTACATAAGAATGCCTTAACTGAAGAAAAACATCAATCACAACTGATTCACAAGATATAGCTCTAAATAAACAGAGTGTGAATTGTCCACCAGATAAGGCAGTAATACGGGGAAGTGGCACTTGAGCCAGTTCTAGTGATGTTATTGAAAAATAAAGACAAAAAAATAAAAGGATATATGTGCACATCAAAACAAAGTTCAGTTTACCGTAACATCATGTGGTAGTCATCCTGTCTCTCGGGCAGTAAATCCTTCCCAATTAAAACGTCTCTAAAGGCACTAACAGCTGCCACCTCCTCGGCATCCCTCACATCTTCTATAGAGATAGAAGAGACTCTAAGGCTGCTTCTTCGCCTCGCTCGTTTCTTCTTTAGTGAATGTGTGATCCTTGTTGAAGCATGCATTGCCTTCTTCTTTAAGGAGCCAATCTTTGTTCTCCGCCTCTCATCTTCTGAGTTTTCCTGGTCCGATTTATTCTCTTTCTTTTCTTCAGTGAGTGCTGGTGTGGAGAACTCCCTTTCAATTGCTTCTGCAAGGGAATAATAGAGATCTTTCTTGTCTTTTGCTTAATAAAAGGACAAAAAGAGTGCAAGAGAGAAACTAATTAGAATTCTAATACAACGAAATGTTGGAAAAATATACATTATGCATTAGCTCTATTACCAAGGTACCTCGATAGGCTTGGATGTTTGATTTCTCCTAATGTTAACTGAATAATTTCTTCCTTAATTATATACACGAAAATTTCCATCTTATTATTCTGGAAAATTTTACAGAGGGAACCTAAATTCGTACAAAAGGGCAGGAACAAGGGAATTTAGGTTCTAAGATTTAGAGGAACGGATGAATACAAAGCAGAGATAAAATCAATGAAATGTAAGCACCTGACATGCTCCCTAATGCGGATCTTCCTCTTCTGTGATTTAACAAGTCCCAGTCTACCTTGACAAGTTCAAGCACTTAGCTCTGTTTCAGTTCTGTCATAAAATTAGAAGGCAATAAATTTGGTGAATAAATCGAATTTTTTGATATAAAATAACTGAAACACTATAGCGCCCTTTACAAGTTTGCGGGATTTTAATGCACCGACAAAATATAATTTTCTTCAAGCTATCTGGAAGCCTTCCATATTTAGAAACTCCACAAGAAGTTGGTAAGAAAGGAGAAAGATGAAGTTTGTAATCGGGTTTTTTTTCCAGTTTTACTTGAAAATTTAATAGCCCAACTCTAGTAAATTATTTAACAACGCAAAAAGAAAAGTTAACAGGAACTGGGGATTCTCTCGTTCTGATCTGATTTTTTAATCCCACTCCATTACATAATTAATTCGAGAAAAAAAATACCGTACGAAAGTTGTTACGAAGTACATCTCTTAAAATAAATGAAATGCGATCAAAAAAGGACCAGCATTTATTAATCCGTTATGAGAAATGCAGATAAAAAAGAATGCAGTACGCTAATACAATCTGTTTAGAACACAAAAGAAATTAGAAATACAATGGAAGTGCAGTGGATTCACTGAGCAAATCAGAACAATTTCTCCACAAAAAAGCACAAGCGCGCACTGTAATAGAAAGGGGGATCGTAGTATTACCGAATCAAATCTCAATTCGCGCTTACGAACTCAGCATTGACTGGATCGTGCTCTTCGTCCCACCTCTCTCCCCTCTTCTTCAATTCTCTCTCTCCTTCCTCTTTAATCTGGGGGGTTCGCTGATGAGAGAGAGAAGAGGCGAGGAGAGATGAAGAAGCGCCACTCCAAACTGTCGCTACTTTGTCTCTCACTGAGCTTCGCTGAAAAAGGTTTCTTTTCTGGAGTTTCCCTTTTCTCTCTCGTCTCTGCTTTCTCTGGTAACTGGTTTCTCCTTTTATCTGAAACCAAAAAAATACGGTGTCTGTCTGGGTTCTAGACCTCTAGTGCCTCTACTATGCAGCCTACGGGCGTAAAGACAAAACACTCTGCTGGGGTATAGTACACGTGTCAGTCTGGGATTTTTCGTGATTTGATTTAATTACTCGACGGTGCTTTGAGGTGGCGGTAAATTGCGAGGGAATTTGGAGCGGCGAGTCGTTGGGAGCGCATGAAGAAATTAATTACCAATTTTGCATGGAGATGAGTAATTACCATAATAGACATAGGTTTTAATTGGGTAATTAAAGACATTAAATTGGCACCACCGTCGCTAAAAACTCACGGAGGTGGGATGATCTTTTGATATCAATTTCCGAGGAGGCGATGAGACTCAAATTTGGTGCTCTAGTTTTACTTTATACCAATGTCTGAATAGATTATTGACTAATAATTATTTTATGAGTATTATATATCTTAAAATGTTTATTAAAATACCCTACTAGTACAATGTATATTTCATTATTTTTTAATGCACGCCTTTATTATGTACTACATACATAATTGTACATTAGGTAATGTGTTTTTGTTTTCATTATAAAATAGTTTTTTGAAATAAAATTATAAAATAGTAGTCAAGTCTAGAGGTGGCAAAACTCGATCCGATCCGAGAAATTCGCCCAATACGACCGGATTTGAATCTGATCCGAATTATTTTTTTTAGAAAGTCAAACTGATCCGAATCTGACCCGATTCGGATCCAACGATCCGAAATCCGAGATGACCCGAGATCAAACAACCCGAAATCCGACTTGATCCGAACCCGAACGATATACTTTTGACAAAAGTGACAAAATTAAAAATAAGTTATATGATAAAAGACAATCTGAATATTAAAATCTTGTAAGATATATAATTTTTTCAATGTTGTAATTTCTTGCTTTTTATTTTTTAAAAGATATATTTGAGTTGCAGAATAATATTATTTTATTATTATTCATTTAGGGGCATCTTTCAAAAATTTAAAAAGGAAGAAAACTTCAGATTTAGTAAGATTCAATATGTAAATTGTGTTGAGTAGCTTGAATTGACAGTTTGGACTTCGGCATTGAGCAACTTAAATCAACAATTTGGATTTTGATTTTTTATTTTTGAGTCCAGGGGCGGAACTAAAAATTTGATAAAGGAGGACTAAATAATAAATTTTACTTTTTTAAGTGGGTCAAAAAGTATTTATATTTAAAAATATACAAAATATAATTGACAAAAATATAATTTTTCATTTCTTAAAGAGAGTCTGACCCCTTTTGCTTACCTTTAATTCCGCCCTGCCAATACATGATATCCTTTATGCATTGCAATGTATCATGATCTATAAAAAAATGTTTATGAGATCGTGACTATGACTTCTTAAGAATCAAATTAGTTATTGTCACTCAAATGTTATTTTCCAAAGTTTCACAATGCATATTTGGTTACTTCACAAATGTACAGTCTCTATTATCCAATTAAGGCTTAACTATTACAGTGCACCTTTTCTAATTGTTCATGCTAATGATCTGTTGTTTGTGCCATCGTATAATGTACATTTTGGTTGTCGCGTAATGCAAATTTTAGCCAGCCTGTAATGTACATTCATTGGTGGAGATTAGTTGGGGCAAAGGGGTCATGTCCCCTATTATTCCAAAAATATTTAAAATATTATTATTTTTTAAGTCAAAATTTATTTGAGGTACAAAATGATACCTCCTATTTAATTGATATAGTCAATTAAAATTTATTGACCCCTCTTAATTTTCTTTTAACTTTTTTCTATTGCGTACATTGTCTCCATTTTTTTGCTTTAATTATTGGTAAGTATTGTTGTGTTATTAGGGAGGACGGTATTTGTACTCTCCAGTAATTTGTATAAATTAGTTATTATTTTTTTTTACTAATTTTTCAAATTGAAGGGGTTCATGGCCTCCTTTGACCTCACAGAGGCTCCGTTGATTTGTGCCCAGAGATCTAACGCTATGTTTCCAAAATTTTCATAATTTTAAATATAATAGCATCTCAGTTTTCATTTAGGGTGTGTTTGGATGGTGCAGAATAGTACTGTTTTGGGAATAACAGTACTGTTTTCGAATTAGCAACCATTCAAACACAAAATTAAAATCGAAAATAGCAGCAGAACAGTGCTAATCCGCTAACCCATAGAAAACGTTGGGTTAGCGGATTAGCGCCCAAGAGAATAGTGAAAATAATAAAAAAAATATATTTTATATTAGTATAGAGTAGTATTAAATAAGAGAAGAGATCAGTTGACAATGGGTTATTTTGACAACTTTGACAATGGGTCTCTAAAAAATATAAAAAAATCTTAAAAATAGAAAAAAGTTTATAGATGTGTTTTTCTACCTTTAGATTGATGGTCATTCAAATTTTATGTAATTTTATTATCGTTTGATAGTCCATCAAAAATCATTAAATTGGAGCCGTTGTAAATTATATAAAAATTTAATGATTTTTGATGGACTATCAAACGATAATGAAATTACATGAAATTTGAATGATCATTAATCTAAAGGTAGAAGAACACATCTATAAACTTTTTCCTATTTTTAAGATTTTTTTATATTTTTTTTAGGGATCCATTGTCAAGGTTGACAAAATAACTCATTGTCAACTTCTCATTAAATAAATATTATTATTAAATAAAATATTAAAAAATAATTAATTATTTTAACTATTCTCTCAATTGTTCTCACGTTTCTATCCATGCAATATTTTACTAACCCGAAATAGTAAAAATTAACATTTTTCTTATATTTCTCGAGATATTACTAACCTCACATTATTCTCAACTACTAACCCAAACACACTAATCCTTACAGAATATTCTTTTATGCATCATTAAATTGTTAGGTTTGTAAATACAACCATGATGATGACTAGAATGGTTTAATTATGCATCCATGTACTTGTTAAATCCGTAGTTGGCTGGCTTTTTCGCAAAACTTTTTAGATCCGCGATAATAATTTTTAAAGTTGTTTTGACATGCCTAGAAATCGATATCATGTCCGAATTTTTCTTTAACAAAAATAAACTTGTGTTTACCAATCATCAAAGCAATATTAAACAATGCCATAAAACGCAACATTCGAAGCCATAACCCGAACCGACACAGAAGATCTGGACGCCGTTTCCAACCATCGTTTGTTTTCGTCCTTCATGCTAAGCATAAGCTCAGCTCCGATCAAATCAAGGCCTCCCTTCCTCGCGACTCGCGAGAGAAGAAAGAAGCTACAGAACAAGAAGCCAACTCTCTTCGGCTCAGGAGTCAGTTCTCACCTTTAATCACCCATTCACGTTTTGACATGACGGGCCCCACCGCAATGGGCTTTTTTTTTTTTGACCGCCTCTCGTCAGGCTGATAATAAATGCAGCGCGGTGGGGCCAGTTTCGGCATCGACAGTTTCTTTTGCCAGTGGGCCCAGCTGTGCAGTCTCTCAGACGCATCCAGCGCGCCCGTTAACGATATTTCTGAGCTCCGCGCCAAAAACATTGGAACCGGATCGATTTGGTTTCTATCACGAGACGTTTACTGACCGTCGGTTTTTCTCAAGATTCACGCAGGATGTGATTGAGGATCGATTTGATTCGTGGGGGCCTCAGGGCCTGGGGGGTAATTGCGTGATCATATGCCCCTGATTGCTTTCCAGGCTTGCGATTGCGAGGCGAGACGACAGAACACAGAGAGAGCAGAGCAAGGTGACAGTTGGCCAGTTGGGAAGCAGGGAAGGTACCAAGCACGTGAATAGCACGTGATTTCTATGTTTGTAAAATAAATAAATTCATCCCTGCTTTAGTAGAAAATGCATTTTGCAGCTTCTCAAATTGTGCATTTGTCACCATGCCACGTGATTCCGTTTTTGAATATTTGACTGTGGCTTGTTAAAAATGCATTTTGCAGCTCCTCAAAATGGATTTCGGAAGAGTACACCCACACGGCACACCACCATCAGTCCATCACCACCCGAAAAGAGGAGCATAAACGTGCAATGAACTGTTGCAGAAAAGGTAAACATTTCATGTCAAAGGCAAACTATATGACTGCAACGCTACACGGCCCAAAACCATGTCGCCGTGTCTACTCATCACTGATGACACTCGACTCAGTCACCCAGTGTCACTGTGTCAGTGTGGAGGAAAAAGTGCCCGAGTTTACCGATTTATTTCTTTCTTTAGCGTCTCAGTTTACTTACTCTGTGTCGCACCGCACCTGGGTCTGGGTCGGATGTGGATGTGGATGTGGATGTGGATGTGGTCAGAGGCGGATTTAAATTTAATGAATGGGGTCAATTAGCTTCCATTTATTTTAAAATTTATAATGGTTATATATTAATTTAGAGTATATTTTAGATAAAATATTAGAGTTAAAAAAAAATTAACCCCCGTACTTTATAATATAATTTCTCACTATTGACTCTCATAAAATTTGAAAAATAAATTTCTCACTAAAAAAATCCATCCGTTATGTGAAATATTTTTAATTTTAAAAATAATTATATCTAACACTAATTCTATTATAAATAAATGATTCAAAATAAATTCTCATAAAAATTGAGTAAAATACATCATGAAAAGTCAAAATCAAATAAAATAGAATGACTAAAATAATATATCATTTTCCGGTCTCTTCTTTTTGTGGTCTATTTATCGACTTTCAATTTTATGAATTTTTATTGTGATACAAATTGTAAAAGCAGAAATTATGTCTTCAAGAAAAAAAATTACCTATATTCTCATTTACTAAAAAGATAAAGGCAAATAAATAACAATATTTTAGCTTGATATACTATATTTTCACAACATATATTATCGATTATCAAGACAATTTTTATATTAAAAATGAATAATTATAAATATGAGCCTATGAAAATAAATACAGTAAATAATAATTATTTTTTAATAATAATTATTATTATTAAATGACTGAACTGCATTCGCAAAATTTCTGCCTCCGCCCTTCATGTGGTCTAGTGGTGACAACATTTCGAACTAATATTTCGCTTTTTGTTTGTTTAAATGCTTTTCGAATCTCTATTACTAAAATGGTGTTATGGCGTGTCTATAAATAGAAAATATATTATAAGTTATTTTTTATTTTTAAGATTTTTTTTCTATTTTTTTAAATATCCATTTTCAATATTATCAAGCCATTGTCCTATGATCCTTCCTATTATATACAGGTTATAATAAGATTTTAAAATAAAATAAAATAAAAGATTATCGTCACCGACAACCATCCCTGCTTAGTTGCTCTCTCATCATAGAATATTAATGAGGGATGATGTGTGGAACTGTGGATCAGAAAAAGAGGGCTCAAAACTCAAAAGGATTTGTACATGTAAGTATGTAACATGCCCACGTTGTTTTGCTTTTGGGAAGTAAAAAGTTTGTTTGGTTGTACTCTTGATTAAATCTATGCCTCTCTAAGTTAATTATTCTCTATAAACGTTATCAAGATAGAGATGTACCACTAATATGCTTATCCGAATTAGGAATGTTGGTCCTGCAATATTTTTAAGTGTGTTTGGGCTATGCTGCTTAAATAATTTTAATACTAACGTAGCTGTACAAAATATTTTTTAAGAGAAAAAGATAAAGCAGTTTTGATTTCTCAGTTAATTAATGAAAAGTAGTATCGTTGAGCAACTCAGTGATTTATTTTAAATGAAAAAAATAATGAACAAACATATAAGGGAGTATTAAAAATAGCAGAAATACCACATTTGCTCCCCCCTACAGGAATGAACAGTTTGTCAGAAACTCAGAATCACTTGGTTGGTGCATTATTATTATTTCTGTTGAGGAAAGTCGGTGAATTAATTCACAATCAGCCATCAGATTCACACCCCTGTGAAAAGGTCTGAGAATATCACTAAAAGAAAAGAGAAGGCTCTTTTAAAAATAATCCATCTAAGGTCTCCCCCCCCCCCTCCTCTCAAACAAACAAGAAAGAAAAAAAAGTGTATGAATATTTTATATGCGCCGTTTATTCCCACCACCTAAACATTTTATTCAGCAAAAATTTCTTTAATTTTTTTCACCCTTCAAGCATTTGTTTATAGTAGAAGATATAAATTATATTGTGACATTAGAGAAAGTCACATGCATACCTTCCCCACCGTTGGAAAATTTATCATGTTCAGCATTCATGTCGTTGGCATGCTAACTAATGCACATGGCATATGAGAGGCTCTCACAAGTTTCAATCTTTCATTTTAAGAAAAACAAAAGGCAAAATATTTTATCCCTTAGTTGTGGATTATGATAAGCTTAGCCAAGAATTTATTACAAGTAATGGAGCAACCAGCCTCTTAAATTAATTCAATTCAATCATGTATGTGATAATGTGAACCTACGGATGAATACGGCAAAAACAAGTATTGTGGTCTCCTAAACAAATAAATAGTTTGACAAGTTGAAAAATAAAATAAGAAAACTAAAAGAAGATTGACCAGAGAACACAAAACCGTTCAAATATACTCTTTCGGACAAGATTTATTGCGTCCAATTATTGTGTAGTATAATGTATAAATAACATTTTGGCAAGGGTGGGGATTCCTTAATACTTTGATGACATTAACAATCGGATCTTCAAATATATTCGAAAAAAATACAAGCATTTTCTAGAGTATTAGATGATTGTGTTTCAACTTGCATAACGTTTGAAAATCATTTGATACTTGATCAAATACCATAAAAAAATATGATATTTACGATGATTTAAATGTATTAAGTTCGGGGAAGTATCAAATTTTTTAAAGAGAAGAGTTGACATGCTTCAATTTATTTTGCCTCGATCATCTCTATTTTTAAATTTCTAATGACTCAAAATATAAAACTAAATTATCAAAATAAAACCGTTAGATTCAATCTATATTATATTTTCTTCTTATGCATAAAATATATTTGTTTCACTTTCATTTTATGTAAATCAATATATTATAAAATTAATTTTTAAAAATTAATCATATTAGTGTATTTTTTTATAAGCTCTTGATGTCACATAAAATAATATTTAAATGTTATAATTTTTAATTTATACATAAATAAAATGACCTAGATCAAATCTAATGATTTTATTTTGATATTTTATTTTAAATTTTGAGTTATTAGAAATTTAAAGTAGGATATGATTGAGTCATTTGAACGCTGTTCTTATTTAAATCATATAAATTTTGAAACGTATCAATGTATAAGTCCAAGAATAGATTTGTAAAAGTTTTTTTTTTCTATTTTTAAGATCTTTTAAGGTTTACTCTGTCAATCCGTTGTGAAGGTTTAGAAAATATTAGTCATAAAGGGGATTCATCACTTTTGGTAAAACAAAATTGTTACCAATCAATTAATTAGGAAGATAATTAATTTGAACGATTGAAGATGTGGTGGTGAAACCCTATTATATGTACTATTATTATATGTAGGACAGTTGAGTTTGAATTCCGAATCTCAAGCCAGGGCCGAGGCCTTGTGCTTCTGACAAACCCATTACCCATCCATCCCTCGTCGGCCCCATTTGCCATGCGAGTATCCGACCAGTGCTAGGTGCTAACTGCAGCCTTCCCGCTTTGCTAGTGTGCTGTGGCGGGTGTGCAAGCCTCATTTAATGTCCATAAAGGTTTAAACCAATCAATCTCAGTATGCGCATGGTGTTGAAAACTTGAAATCTATACAGATAGGAAGTACGGAGTTGGCAACTCGATCCCTATTTAGAAGGAATTGTTCCATGCTTGTTGGCTTGTTGGCTTGTTGCGGAAAAATGAAGAAAAAGTAAATATGTGGACTTAGATCTTGGCTGTATTGTATCAATCAAACTATCATATCAATGTGAAATAGCTCCATTTTTTACTCTGAGCGTGTGTACCAGTACTTCTATTGCTCCCACTAGTACAGTTGGAGGCTCCATTTTCAACTCTGGGAATGCTACTGGTGCCTTCAAAGTTCAAATCCATGTTTTCTTTATTTTTCCTTCGTCATATTACCGCTGGAGTCAATTAAATGAAAATTATAAAATTCTGATTGCTGTGATATAAAATGAAATAGATTAAAATAGATACATTTAATTAGATTTTTATTACCAGATAATATCGGTACTGTTCTTTGACACCAACAAAATAATATGGAGTTGTGACTCCTTAGAACACGATCAATTATAAAATTAAGTGGCTGATAACAACTCCACAATACCCAGTATAATATATCAGACATTGTTTTTTTCTAATGAAAAAATAAGGGTCAAAGCCCTTATTTTGATGTATTAACACCAAAAGTCATTGGTGCATCGGAAAAGAAAAAGAAAGAGTATAAAGCAAGTCAATAAAATTGACTTTTTAAAAGGACTAACAAAAATCAATGAGGGAATTATTTTTAAAGAAAAAAAGGAAGTAAAATAGTAAATAACAAATTGGAGCCTTCGAATTAGTTTCTGCTGATGTGCTACATCTCATCTTCTATTTGTTCCAGTAGCTCCATGATATTCAGTGTGGTACCTCTGAAAATTATGTTGCATCTTTCTCACTAGATAATAAAATGTTTGATAAGCAATAAAGATCTGTCTCTTGACCTCATTCTTTTGTCTCTCACAGCTTGTATGAAGTCAATTTCAGCATTCGCCCCAAGTATATCAGTGTTAGTTTTGTACTGCTCAACACCAATTTGTACACATGTTTAGTGTACCTTCAGTGATGAAATAAATGTGAAACTGATTGCACCGTCCTGCACATATAGCAAATGTCCACCAGCACCCAATCTCTAGCCACTAAGTTATCAACCGTGAGAATTCTGTTTCTCATCATCAGCCATTCAAAAATTTTCATTCTTGGGGGCATTTTAATTTCCATATTCTGTGTAGATATGATTTTATTACTTGTCCTTGTTAGAGTATAGGAATAGAATTATATAGATTAGTTAGAAATATTGTGTGATGTATGATATGGGAGATGTTTAGTGATTGAAATTAGTTAGTTAGACTAAGTTGTTAGTTTGTTAGATCATTAGCCTATAAATAGAGCCTTAGACATTGTAATCAATTCACTCAAGATAATAAAAGATTTCTCTCTCACTCTCTCATTCTATCATGGTATCAGAGCCAAGTCACCGCTGGAATTAGGCTCACGCCTATTCCAGAAACTATGCACCTTATCCAGCCCTTATTCCAAAAATTATACCATTTTTTTTTCTTAGCTATTCCAGTATAAACCTTTTATTCTTAGCCTATTCCTAACAGTAACTTCTATTCTACTCTATTCCTCATTCTCTCTCTTTCTATTCTTCTATTCTTCGATCAAGATCTGTACAAGATCGAGATCAGTATACACGATCTGATCAATCCAAGGAACACGATACTCCTATTCTCTGATCACGAGATCATTGCTTCTTCTCGTCAAAGGAATCTGGTTCCTTGTCGCTAGTCTAATTGTGATCAAATCACGCTCTTCAAATCGCGAAGTTCAGCTCAACCTCCACTTCCCTCCACTTCGCTCTTCTTCGATCGAGATCAAGATTCCCTGATATTCCTATTTGCTTTCTTCGCAAGTCAAGATCAAGAAACCATCTGCTCAAGATCGCTAACCTGAAATCAATTCAAGAATTAAGATCGCTTGCATCAGACCAACTCCGTCGTCGACCCGAGAGAGCGAGATACGAGGGAGGTCGGAATTAGGTTCATCAATGGCGGAGACTGAGATAGAGGGTGTGAAGCTTGGCTCTTCTAAGCCGATGATCGCGAGTCAGGAGGAGATGGTCGAGAACCGCGTGCCAATCCCGTACAGAGACCAGTACGCGCATCTCTTAATCCCGCTCAACAAGTGTCGCGTGACGGAGTTCTACCTCCCCTGAAAGTGCGAAAACGAGCGCCACGCGTACGAGAAGTGTAAGTATGAGCTTGTCATGGAGTAGATGCTTCAGATGCAGAAGATCCGCGCATTGCAAGAGGCTAAGAACAAGGGAACACAACCTGGATCCATGCCACTCAGTTCTGTGACCAAACAAGAATTTTGGATGAACATGAGTAATTGGTTTCTCATTTATTTCACATTCATGTGGATCTAAGCTTTCTGCTACGTGCAATAAGGAACTTATTTAGTGTTAAAAAAAAAGAGTTCTTTTGCGGCCTCTTTTTTGTGCCATTATGTTGGTATTCTTCCCCGAGTCATCTCAGGAATATTCTGCAGCCTTGCCCTCCATTCGCTCATCAGGAAACACTCACAACATCCACAATCTGAACCTATAATGATTATCTACTTTCATACATAATTCTCCGAAATCTCTCTACAATTCACAACTTAACTCTTATTTCCAATTAAATTTCCAACGATCAAACCAATGCACCGGGCTTCTATTCTTCTTTTCTTTTCTTTCAAGAGAACTCAAACGAGTCTCGAATTGTTGTTAAAAAGGATAAAGATCCTTCTATTTGATGTTTCAAAATGACTCAAACGAGCATGAAACAATCAATAGTTTTTCTTGAGCCAAAAGAGCTCTTCTTCCTTCTAGCTTTCTTCAAGATGACCCGTGATGCAATTGGAGATCAACTTCATGAATCGAGATGTTATAACTCGTAAGATGTGCAAACTCACCATGCGTACCGCACGATGAGTTTGAGGGGGGATGTTAGAGTATAGGAATAGAATTGTATAGATTAGTTAGAGATATTGTGTGATGTATGATATGGGAGATGTTTAGTGATTGAAATTAGTTAGTTAGACTAAGTTGTTAGTTTGTTAGATCATTAGCCTATAAATAGAGGCTTAGACATTGTAATCAATTCACTCAAGATAATAAAAGATTTCTCTCTCACTCTCTCATTCTATCAGTCCTCCTTTGAGAATATTGTATGCAGATTTGCATGTAAATATGCCTCTTGAATCCCATATTCACCTTATGTCATCATTATTCCCTCTTAATAACTCACCCATTTGTGCAATCTGAGTTAAAAAGCCATTGGAGCTGATTTGTGGCTTCATTCTGATAATATTGGTCTAAAACAATTTTCAAAGTTCGTTGTTGCCAGAAATTGAGGCAATCGAGAACGAGTACAAGCACAATATCTTATAGCTAAGAATCCCCAATCCCCAGTCTTGATGATGCCATACCGGCATTGAAACACCATTACCCGGTATTCTTTGAATTGAGATTTGAAAGAAGATGTACATTGTTTTACAGGAAGTCTTGATATTAGGGAAGGTCAGAACTTGAGGTGATGTTTGCAATATGAAGATTTATTTCCAGAGCCTAAGATCCAAATGGAACTATTGCCAATACCATTTCAATAAGAGTGCATCATTCATCTTGCCAATACCATTTCAACTCAAGCGCCCATAACGCTTTGGGCATACACATGTTACCAATTAATCAAATTCAGTTTTTTCTATCTTGATTTGTCCCATGCCACAAAATATGCGCCTTATTTTGTGAATCTCGGTTGTAAGTTGTAACGCATACTGGTAGCTTAAAGACTGACATGTAATAAGTCGGCAGTGCTGAAAGGATCAAATTTGTCAACACCGCTCTACCGGCAGGAGATAAATTGATTGTTCTCCATGCTCCCAGTCTCGAGTGAAATTTTTGAATGTGTGATAGATAACCTGATTTGGGGAGCTTCTGGTACACCCAGATCAAAAAATGGAAATTCTGCTGGTTTGCATCCTAAGTAATGTGCACATTGGGAAGTGAATTGAAAATCAGAGCTGATTATTACCAGTTCAGATTTTTTCTAAATTGATGGTTAAACCTCATGCTGATTTGAATGCAGATAATACAACGACAACAACTACGAAGCATTTAATCTAAAATAAATTAAGATAGGCTAGAAATGAAATCCAAATAATGTTATCTTTAAAATTTGTAATTTCCTTCCGTCGGGTTTGATAAAGAATAGCAAATCATCTGCATAAAGCAAACAAAGCTTGACCTGTCCAAATGGCAGAATATAAGCTCCATTTCGTTGTAGATCAATAGCTGAACCATCTGGGAAAAAAATACATTGCCAAAATAAAAACATGGAGATAACAGGTCCCCTTGACGAACTCCTTTCTTGAGACTGATTGAGCAACTTTTTCAACCATGTCATGTATTATGATTTGGATCATGTATTTAGGAATGATATGGAGAAAACTATTTGATCTCGTTATGTGGAGAAGTATTGTATATCATTCACCGAAAGGGATCCTGTATATATAAGGTAGATATACAACGGGCAGTAGAAATTTAATAATATATAATGCAATTGATAGAGCAAAAAATATACAGGATGAATTAGATTGAAGGATCAAACGGAAACTTTTAACTAGATGCATGGCCACGAGAATTGCAATTGTCTAGATTTTATTTTCTTAATAACATATCAATACCAAGTAAACTATATGACATTTCAAGAACAATAAATCTACAAGTTAAATACTATATTTATAGATATTTCTCTGTTTTTAATTTTTGTAAAAAAAATATTTGTAGTCAAATTTATCATTATCAACTTTTCAGATTTGATGCAATTCAACGTTATGTTAAATTTGAGATTAGCTTTTTGAAAATAGGCTTGAAACTCATTGGGCTCAAATGCATTTAACATGGCAAGGTGCATCTTTTATAACCAAAACCATTCAATATTGGGCCCTGAAACTTATTGGACTTATCGGGTTCTCAACCCAACAGGCTTCAACCCGTTTACGAATCTCTAAACGGCCTATCACTATTTCACTAATCACTATCAGTCAATCACACTCCGAAATAAATACATGCAAAAATGGGAACAAGAAAATGGATTTCTCTAATCCTCTCCAACACATCAAACGCAGAAGACCGTCCGACTGTACTCAGGCTGTTTAATAAAAAAATTAACCCGAATCATGAAAATATCTTGTCCGTCTGATTATTTCTCAGCATGTGCGGCGCTGCAGCGGATGTGTCGACTCACGTGCACTTTGTATATTTTCGGAAACCCAAATCCCAATCACTTGTATCATGCTTTCCGACAAATATTATTAATTATTAGTTAATTAATAAACAGTCGGAGATCAATTGTTGATCGGATCTAATCGCAGCGCTCCATTCTTTTTTTGCTTTTTATTTCCTCTTTTTCCTTCCATGACCATTTCGTGAACGAATTAATCTACATCTCTCTTTAAACACTGCTAAAGTGGTTCCTAGTTGGACTCCGATTCGGTAGTAAATCACGCAACCAACTGTTGACACTAGCGTTTCTCCAACTCTCTCGATTCTTCTTTAGATCTCTCATCACGCATCAGTTGGTTGCTTGCCATTCTCTCCGATTTGAAGAATCAGGTACTCTCCAACTAACCCTAGATCTGTTCTCTCTTCGCTTTGCTACTTTGGTTTAATTGAAGTGATCTATTTTTACAATTGTAAATTTTTCAGTCTCGACACTGTAGTTTTTTTTTTTTGGAAAATTGTCTATATCCGTTTGATTTTGTTGCAATTTGTAATATGCAACGGTCAACAATGGATCTGCATAAGAGAGTTAACGAACTATTGAGGGGAGAGATGGATAGGGAGTGAGATCGTGAGCATAGTTAACCAAGGATTATTTGTTCCTAGCTTTGTAATGCACTGGAATTAAACTGGACATTACTTCTACTGATCTGTTTGTTAAAATTACGTGATTGATATCTTACAACAAGATATCAGGTTTATAGCTTGTACCTTTACTAGTTTGTGGTTAGCTGGATACCTTTTTGCTTCTTTTTTTTGGGTATAGCAGTATCATGGTAACCTTCAGTTATAGAGTTTGAACCATTGGACTGTACAATTGATAGTTTAAATCAAATGTTTGTATTAGTCTTTTATTACTATTTTTGTACCTTTTTGCCAAGGAACCATAGAAATATGGCATGCTTTGAACCTTCCTGGTGCAAAGTCTGTCAGGTTCAGTTCTACTGTTTAGCAATTAGTACATGTTTGTACGAGCTGGTGAGAGAGAGCAATTTGTATCTCTATTAGCTAATAATGTGTGAGGAGTCTGTTGTTGATGACTGAGTGGACAGGCCCACTACACCGCCAATGTGGCATGTGCTATCTGGAACCCCAACTTTTATTTTGGATACTTTCTTCAGAGGGAATCTGGTCTCTATTTATACTAGAAATAAATGAAGACATCAAATTTGCACATATGCTCCAAAAATAATTATTTTGGATCCAGTAGATCGCAGAAGTATGTGACGATCACTCGCCCGGACATTGCTTTTGCTGTCAACCGCGTGTCCCAGTTTATGCATTGTCCAACATCTCTGCATTGGTCGGCAGTGAAACGAATATTACGGTATTTACAAGGGACAAGTGATCAAGGTATTAAGTTCCGGCCTTCAAATGATCTCACATTGCATGCCTACTCGGACTCTGATTGGCTGGGTGCCCAGATGATAGAAAATCAACAACTGGGTACTTAGTGTTTCTTGGTCAGAATTTAATCTCTTGGTCCTCTCGCAAACAGCCTACTGTTGCATGTTCTAGCACAGAGGCCGAATATAGGAGTCTGGCTATGGCTTCTGCAGAAATTGTGTGGTTGCAAAGTCTACTACGAGAACTTGGTTATAATACTCATTCCCCGGTTTTATGGTGTGATAATCTTGGTGCCACCTTTCTTGCCTCAAACCCTGCGTTTTACGCTCGCACTAAACACATCGAACTTGATTACCACTTCGTCCGTGAAAAGGTGGCTGATGGAAGCATTCGGGTTCGTTTTATTTGCTCTCAAGACCAACTAGCTGATGTCTTGACGAAACCGCTATCTTCTGCTCGTTTTCTACAGCTTAAATCCAAGCTCACTGTAACAACTGTTCCACTGCGCTTGAGGGGGCCTATCAGCGATATTGAAGACACAGTTGTACAAGAAATACGAAAGGCTACATAGTTATGCTCACATCTTTGTATAGGTGTTAGTTAATAAGTTGTAATCTGTTGTAATTCTGTTATTGTAATCGCTCTATAAATAGAGCCTTGTTATTGTAATCAAAGGGCGAATCAATAAAAATCAGTTATAACAAGTCTATTCTCTTCTCTTACAATAATAAAGATGTCGAGTGCCCTCTTAAATCATGGGTGGATTATGTATTATCTCATCCCCTACTTGTTTTCTGTTTTGCGGGCAAGATAGGTAACTAGGAAGGAGAATAATATTTTGAAGTAATCGGTAATAAAACGATCAATAGGATGTTTTTCCTCTGTTAAATGGAGGTTTGTATAACAAATGGTTGTGATTGAGGGGCTACGTATTTTATTTCCCTTTGCTGGAGTAATGTGCGTGATATTTGGAATATTTACTGAAGTATAGCATTTATCGAAGGTAATGATTGATTTATTGACATCTTGTTTTTCTTTTCCTTTCAGGTTGTATGGTACTCCGCTGAACAAGAATCAAGATCTGGTAAAAGTTTTTCTCAACCATGTCCAAGCTTGCCATGGCCTCTCGATTTGTTCACCCTCTCCTATCTCTACTTCTCCTTCTGTCCCCTTGTCATGCCTTCTACCTTCCGGGTACATACATGCACACTTATGCACAAGGAGAGGAAATTTATGCAAAAGTGAACTCTCTCACCTCTATTGAGACTGAGCTTCCATTCTCTTACTACAGCCTCCCATATTGCCAGCCCAAAGGTGGCATCAAAAAGAGCGCTGAAAACCTTGGTGAGCTCTTGATGGGCGACCAGATAGACAACTCACCTTACCGATTTCGGATCAATGTCAATGAATCATTGTACCTCTGCACCACCAGCCCATTAAACGAACATGATGTCACATTACTGAAACAGCGTACCCGTGACTTGTACCAGGTGAATATGATTTTGGACAACTTACCTGTACTGAGGTACACCAACCAAAATGGAGCAGTCATCCAGTGGACTGGCTTTCCTGTTGGGTACACACCTGAAGGGAGCTCTGAGGACTATATTGTCAACCACTTGAAGTTCAAGGTACTGGTACATGAATATGAAGGTGGTAATGTGAAGATTATCGGTACTGGTGAAGAGGGTATGGGTGTGATAACAGAGACGGATAAGAGTACAATGAAAGGGTACGAGATTGTTGGATTTGAGGTTGTACCTTGCAGTGTAAGGCGGGACCCAGATGCTATGTCTAAGCTTAACATGTATGACACAGTTGACAAGGTCAACTGCCCATTAGAACTCGAGCGCTCCCAGTCAATCAGGGAACTTGAAAGAATTACCTTCACCTATGAGGTTGAGTTTGTGAAAAGTGACATAAAGTGGCCATCCCGTTGGGATCACTACCTGAAAATGGAAGGCGCACAGGTGCACTGGTTCTCTATTATGAACTCTCTCATGGTAATACTTTTCTTGGCTGGTATAGTGTTTGTCATATTTCTGCGGACAGTCAGGAGAGACCTGACACGGTACGAAGAACTAGACAGGGAATCACAAGCGCAAATGACAGAGGAGCTGTCAGGTTGGAAATTAGTTGTAGGTGATGTGTTTAGAGAACCAATATGCGGCAAATTGCTGTGTGTAATGGTTGGAGATGGGGTTCAAATCCTAGGCATGGCAATTGTAACTATTGTCTTTGCAGCCCTGGGATTTATGTCGCCAGCCTCAAGAGGGATGTTGTTAACAGGTATGATCATCCTGTACCTCTTTCTGGGCATTATTGCTGGTTATGTCAGTGTCAGGCTATGGCGAACCATCAAAGGTACATCCGAGGGTTGGAGATCGGTATCTTGGTCCACAGCTTGCTTCTTCCCTGGTATTTCTTTTCTCATTCTGACAATTCTCAACTTCATGCTCTGGGCAAACAATAGCACTGGTGCATTGCCAATCTCTCTATTTTTCACTCTTCTCGCACTCTGGTTCTGCGTCTCAGTGCCGCTAACTCTAATTGGTGGTTTCATCGGCACTCGGGCTGAACCAATTGACTACCCAGTACGAACCAACCAAATCCCTAGAGAAATTCCAGCTAGAAAGTACCCCTCATGGCTCCTCGTGGCCGGTGCTGGTACACTTCCATTTGGTACGCTATTCATCGAGCTGTTCTTCATTCTGTCCAGCATCTGGTTGGGAAGATTCTACTATGTCTTTGGATTCTTGCTGGTAGTACTGCTGCTGCTAGTGGTGGTTTGTGCCGAGGTATCAGTTGTTATGACGTACATGCATCTGTGTGTCGAGGACTGGAGATGGTGGTGGAAGGCATTTTTCGCCTCTGGCTCGGTAGCTGTGTATGTTTTTCTATACTCGATCAATTACCTGGTGTTTGACCTGAAGAGCCTGAGTGGACCCGTGTCAGCAATGCTTTATGTTGGGTATGCATTGATAGTATCCCTTGCAATTATGCTAGCAACTGGGACGATCGGGTTCTTGACATCTTTCTCATTCGTGCACTACCTCTTCTCCTCGGTGAAGATTGATTAGATGTCAAGATGTTGTGAACTGTATTTTTTTTTTTTTGTAATTTGATTGAGAGTTGCTCAATGTAGGTTGGTTGTATTTTCCTTCTATGTAGTGCTGTAATTTTGGATGGAAGTTATGATTTTTTTACGATGGTTTTATATTGGTGATATTGTTGTCATAGATTTAAAATTTGTTTTCCCTTCTTTTATGGCATTTAAATATTTAATTATCTATACTCAACTAATATCTTGTTTCTGTTACGAGTACGAAAGCATACCAATGAGCTATGTTTTTCTTCCTTTTTGTGCCTTTTTTTTTTGGTTGCAAGCTTCCTCGCGTTGTGATGTGTATAAAATTTGAAAGAAGGCGCATTTTTCTAAACTAGTAAGTTTTGGAATTATAGTTTCTGTAAGTAATTGTTGTACATTTTGCTACTTAAACCGATCGAATTAAAATCAAGAGATTCAACTTGGTAGAACATTATTATTGGGAAAGGGGTGGAAATAGAAGTGGTCAGCATGCTCCTCAAATCAACCGACGAAATTAGAAATGCTTTCCACTTTTTGATACTCAAAGACAGGTCTCCCACGAACTGTTGTGATTTTTCTTTTTCTTTTTTTTTTCTCTTTTCCTTTTTTAAACTGTTTTTTTTTGTTTGACCAAAGTTAAAGAGAGGTGCTCAGGTTTGAAAAGGCACATGGTCTCATTTCCTTTACTTGATTGATGAGTCAAAAACAGTTATTGACGGTTGACGCTCTCTATATTTTTCATCACATAAATTCAATTTGTGAAATCATGTGGCCAAGTTTATTGTTCTAATATTTTTCATCGTATGGATTAATATGCTAAAATATCGTTTTTCCACCTATATTACCCAAGATTTTGCTCAAAGTGGGTCTTTTAGTAAAGAAAAAGAGAGAAAATATTAATACGATTAGATGCCTATCAACAAAATCAATACTCAAACTGGAGTTAATTGTTTTTTGTTGAAATCTCCAGTTAATATATAGTTCTCCTCCTGGATTTAATATTTAGTATGTAGCATTTAATTTTATCTTCTTGTTTTTTTATCCATTTACCACGGTCTTCTACCTTCTCCAGTCAAATCATGAAGTGCTAAAAAAGACGCATGCACGTCATTGATTTTGCAATTTTTAATTAACATTGACTTACATTGGGCAAACAAAAAAAAATCAAAAGCACAAGGCTTCAACTTAAATCTCGTCAACCACCAGTCCAAACCCATGAACATGTTCTTGCAACACCGGTTTGTACTCTTTACAAGGTTATTATACTTCTTTTTGTTCCTCTTATGGTGAAGCAATGGATTCATATTAGTAATTTTATTATACAATTTATTTTGCATAATATTTTTTATTCTAACTGAAATGAGTTATTATTCAGATTAATATTTAAATATATCTCCCAACCATTTTACTTTCGGATATTGTGCCACGAGTGTTTTACGGTACGCCAAGCCTAGATTAACTTTGGAACTAAACTTTTAATGAACCTGAACTAAGCGCGTTATAGGAGCAAATCACTACTGACAGTGGGCCCAAAACAAGTCCCAATCTGCCATCAAGGAGAAACATTGGACATCATCTGTACTCCGGGTGCAGCTAATAAAATAAAGATTTGGAGATCCGAAAATTAAAAATAAACAACAATTGGCGCGGAGCCTACGCAGCTCCAATTTCGAGCTTTAAAACCCTTTAATCCGAGGTTTACCCGGGTTCTCTCCTCCCATCTTCCATTTCTCGATCGGAGAGAGAGAGAACGAGATCTCGTTTCTCGGAGGTTTGATCGGATCTATCTGGTAAGTGATCTCTGCATGGATCCGTCTCATTTCTTAAAATATTTTGTTCTTTCTAATCTGGGCCTTTTTCTGATTGTATGCAAGTTAACCTGATTTCATTTCGTTTTACAACGCAAATCTTCATGTAGTTGATTAAATGGAAATTGGATCCCCCCCCCCTATTTGCTGGATGTGTTTCTTAAGGGAGAGAATCTGATTTCATCTGATTGCAAGCAAGTGAACCAGATTTCATTTGTTTTAAATGTGAATTGAGCGAATCTGATTTCTCAAACGAACATTGTATTTACCTTTTCCCAGGGCGTTGAGCAAATTTTGTAAACTTATATTTGATTCAAAAAAAATATATGTTAATTTCAACCACAAACAATAGACATCAATATTTGTTAATGAAAATTATAGGTGTACAAGAGTAACAGGGTAAGCCCCCTGTAAAATAAAATTGTTTTGCTTATAACAATCTATGATGTAAAGGAAATAATTCTATATGAGTGTTAATACTTTAACAATGCTGAAGTTAATGATTTTTTACTTACGAAAAATTTTTACTTCCAAAAATCTTGTTTTTTATTCTTTATCTATATTCTGAACTCCGTCAGAACTAATTCCTAAATTAGAACTGTTTAATAGCAACTGTTTCTCATTTCTCATTCCTGGGGTTAAAGTTGTTTTAATGGATTTATCATTTTATGTCTGTCCAAAAATAAGGTAGGCGCTTAATGTCAGAACTTCTCACCTCTGTAGCATCCAGTACCAAAATGCAAATTATTTTTAAATTTATTATACTGTCTAAGTAAAAATTAAAGTCAGTTCGTTAGTACCGAAATGCAATTTCTTTTTCAATTCAGTATACTGTCCCAGTAAAAATTGAAGTCAGTTAGTTTTTAGTAAAGTTGCTGTCATGTCTGGCATCAAGATTAAACAAAATGGAATCTGATTCTTATTATTTTTTTTTCATGCAGACTTTGAAAACATAAAAGACTGATCTATATTATTCATTGCATTTTCAGGTGATTGGTAAAGAAAAAAATGAATTCTTTAATACAAATCCTCCCATTTCTCTTTCTCACATTCCTCCCCGGTCTTCAAGCCTTCTACCTCCCTGGCTCATTCATGCACACCTATTCAACTGGTGAACCAATTTTTGCAAAAGTCAACTCTTTGACCTCAATTGAAACCGAGCTACCCTACTCCTACTACTCCCTTCCTTACTGCACCCCAAAAGAAGGTATCAGAAAGAGTGCTGAAAACCTAGGTGAACTCCTCATGGGGGACCAGATTGACAATTCTCCTTACCGTTTTCAGGTCAATGTCAATGAATCTGTTTACCTTTGCACCACCGAGCCGTTAACCCAAGAACAGGCCACTCTCATGAAACAAAGAACCCGTCAGATGTACCAAGTGAACATGATACTTGACAACCTGCCTGTCATGCGGTACACGGAACAGAATGGAGCACATATCCAGTGGACTGGATTCCCTGTTGGGTTTTACCCATATGATAGCCTTGATGATTACATCATCAACCATGTGAAATTTAAGGTGCTGGTGCATGAGTATGAACAAGCAGGAAAAGTTATCGTGAGCAGCGAGGAGGGTTTAGGGGTAGTTGAGAACGAAGACAAGATAAACGGGTACCAAATTGTTGGATTTGAGGTCATACCCTGCAGTGTCAGCCGGGACCCAAAAGATGTAGCAAATCTCAAAATGTATGACAAGATTGACCAGGTCAACTGCCCAGCAGAGCTTGACAAGTCTCAGGTCATCAAACAGGGTGAAAGGATAACATTCTCATACGAGGTTGAGTTTGAGATGAGTGAAATACGCTGGCCATCTCGATGGGATGCATACCTAAAAATGGATGGAGAAAAAGTGCACTGGTTCTCCATCATGAACTCTATGATGGTAGTGTTCTTCCTCGCTGGCATCGTGTTCATCATATTCCTTCGAACAGTACGAAGGGACTTGACCCGGTATGAGGAGTTGGATAAGGAGGCACAGTTGCAAATGAAAGAGGAGTTATCGGGTTGGAAGCTTATAGTGGGCGATGTTTTCAGAGAACCCACATGCCCAAGGTTGCTCTGTGTAATGGTCGGTGACGGGGTTCAGATTACAGGCATGGCAGTTGTGACTGTTATTTTTGCTGCTCTGGGGTTTCTTTCTCCGGCCTCAAGGGGAATGCTCTTGACCGGTATGATAATTCTGTACCTGTTTTTAGGGATTACAGCAGGTTATGTCGGAGTTCGGCTGTGGAGGACTATCAAGGGGAACTCTGATGGTTGGAAGTTGCTCTCTTGGTTGATTGCGTGTTTCTTCTCAGGGATAGTTTTTCTTATTTTGACAGCACTAAACACAATATTGTGGAAGAATAAGAGCACTGGTGCTTTACCTGTGTCACTATTTTTCACGCTTCTTGCACTATGGTTCAGCATCTCTGTGCCGCTCACCCTGCTTGGTGGGATGTATGGCACTAGGGCTAGTCATATAGAGTACCCTGTACGTACCAACCAGATAGCGAGGGAGATACCGGCACGCAGCTATCCCTCATGGTTCCTTGTGTTAGGAGCAGGTACCTTGCCATTTGGTACACTTTTCATTGAGTTGTTTTTCATCCTCTCCAGCCTTTGGCTCGGGAGATTCTATTATGTCTTCGGCTTCTTGCTTATCGTCTTCCTCCTGCTTGTGATTGTCTGTGGAGAGGTCTCTGTGGTCCTGACATACATGCATCTGTGTGTCGAGGATTGGAGATGGTGGTGGAAGGCATTTTTTGCTTCTGGATCGGTCGCACTTTATGTTTTCCTGTACTCGATCAACTACCTGGTGTTTGATTTGAGGAACCTGAGCGGGCCGGTCTCGGCTATGCTTTACCTTGGGTATTCTCTTATCATGGCTGTCGCCATCATGTTGTCAACGGGTGCCATTGGGTTCTTGCTCTCGTTCTACTTCGTTCACTATCTCTTCTCATCTGTCAAAATAGATTAGGGAGGAGCCATTTTGCAAGTCTCTACACGAATTTAGCTCATAAGTTTGTTCTCTGAGAAGTTGATTAGCTTCATCGCTGGTACTTGTTCTTTTTCGTTTTTTTTTTTTCAGAGTAACTATACTGCATCGTTTAATAACATTTGATTGCTGCATTAAGCGTTATTCTTCTTGTTCTTGTTTTAATTTTAGTTGTTGAAACCGGTATTAAATCAGTTAAAAAATTTCAACTGTTCCGCTCAACGAATTGCCAATACATTTATTTTTAAAAAAAATAATATAAAGCTCCCATATATCCCAATATATATAAACTTTTCATTTGCTTCTGATTAGAGATATATATAAACTTTCCATTTTCTTTTGGTCAGAAAATTTTGATATTTGATCCCAAATAACAAAGTATACCAAAAAAGTATTCAAATAACAAAGTACGAATTTGATTCCCAAAAATATCACCATCAAACAGTTTATTCAAAACATATTTCCCCCACTCATTGACGAAACTTTCGTTTCATACTTTGCGCTAAAAAGGAGACCCCTAGTGATTTCACAAATCCAGTGCTTAATAATCCAATTTGTGCATGCCAATAATATCTCATAGATTTCATACTAGGGGCTCAGAAGAGTTTGACACATTACAAATAACACAATAGATCTAACATCATTTAGAAACCCAGAACGAGAGAGCATGATATTTTGGCTAAAGGAACATAAACTGATAGAGTCAAAACCAAATAAAAGAAGCATGATACATTTGTGATAGCATATATAGATGAAATTATAAGCTAGAATTGTAATTAGTTTCAATAGTAACTTTCAACTGTTTCTAGCACATCATGACCACATAACAACCATCCACATCATATCCATATTTAAAGTATATTTGTTTTACCATGGCAACCTGACTACTTTTCGCTAATTCCTACTCTTCAGTTGAAAAGAAATTCGCCTCATTAACCCATGGCATATTTCTGGGTCCAAGAGCGAGCAGTGGTCTCATATTTGGCTCTGTCAGTCTTGTACATGTGTGCAATCTCAGGCACCAAGGGATCATCGGGATTCGGGTCTGTCAGAAGTGAGCAAATGGAAAGCAGGACCTGTACGAAAAGTTAGATTAGAGTTCAGTAAACAAAATTTAAGATATGTTCAACCCAATCAAAATTACATTGTATAAGAGTCATACAAATATAAGTAAAAATCAACCAGGCATTGGATTGCCAGGGAAATAATTTCTGTGAACATTTTGAGGAAAGAGGCACATATAGGCGTGTTTGAATGGTCGAAGGATTAGTGAAAGAATAGTATTTTTTGGGTTAGTAATTGAGAATAGTGTGAGGTAAACGACATCTCGAGAAATGTAAGAATAGAGCTAACTTTTTACTGTTCAGGTTAGTAAAATATCATTTGGATGGTAACTTGAGAATAGTGGAGGAAATAACTAAAAAAATTATTATTTTATTTAATATTAATGTTTACTTAATATTATTTTATACTAATATCAATAAAATAGTTTTTTTTATTTTCGCTATATTCATAAAGCACTAATCCGCTAAACCAATGTTTATAATGGTTTAGCAAATTAGCATTGTTCTCGTGCTATTCCAAACAGTTGCTTTGTGTTTGGATTAGCCACTAACCCGAATGAACCAAACATAAGCTAGAGAATAGTTTCTACTAAGCGTTTCTTAGATAACTTCTTGAAAGCATTTACTTCACAGATTCAATTTAAAAGTAGAATAATTTAAAAGTACGCAAGGTGACCTGAAGCAAGCAATAAATACAAATTTCCAGAAAAAAAAAACAAAAGGGAAGAAAACAAGCCTTAGAAATGGTAAGGGCTGGACTCCATTGCTCTTTAAGAATGTCAAGGCAAATGCTTCCATTGCTGTTGATGTTGGGATGGAACACCTTTGTCCGGAAAGACACCTAAGCAAAAAGAATATAGCACAACATAGCATAAAACATACATGAAAATTAGACATGCACAACTGAGAATCAGTATTCTGGTTGAAAACACATCAAAATTTACATCCATATACGTATATAGTCATACAAATGTTCTCAACATTCAGCATGTACTGCAATATTGTTTTTCTAACGACAACATTGCAGCTGGAGCACAACTTTTTTATTCTTACACGGAAAATATAACAAAGTATTAAAAGAAAACTCACTCTACTGGAACAGTACTATTTCTACTATACTATTCAAATACTTAGATTTAAAAAGAAAAAATGCAGCCAAGCTATACCTTAGGAGGCTTGAATGGATAGTCTGGAGGGAAGTGAATATTAACCAAGAAAACACCACCAGAAAATGGGCTATCAGCAGGACCCATGATTGTAGCTTGCCAGTGAAAAACATCCTCGGCTGCAGGTCCTGAGAAATAAATGAGAGCAGTAAACAAATATAAATTTAATGAATGTACAGTGAAGAATTATAGTAGTGATGAACACAACTAGTTGCTAATAAAACAAACAAGCAAACTACTGCCTACAAAATTTTGTGCATGATTTTCTCATAAAAAGGAACTCAGATGCATACTTGTGATAGCAGATTTTAGATAAAGCCAACTTTCCATAGCGATGGTATGTTGTAGAAAGGCAAGATCTCTAAGGCAATGCTTAATCAATGTTTAAAAATTTATTCAACAGCTTATCATGCTCCTTATGTGTCTAATTGAATGATCTAATCATTAAGAATGGCAAAATGTGCTGCATGCATGAGAACATAACATTTTATCAAAAACTTTTCTAATCAACATGTAAATCCATTTTATTAGCCCGTAGGACAAATTTCACTGCTAGTACTAGATGGGTAAATTTTCAAAAAATGTTGTATATGATATTATGGTCAACAGAATGCTAACTGATGGCTTAAACAAAATGACTTGATCGTAGTTTAAACAAAATGGCATGATTGCAAAGCTCTTATTATATCACCTGAATTAATAAGTAAATGCACAATCAGAGCTGTAATCTCATAGGAAAATTCTGGTCCAAAACATTGCTATAACTTGAAATTAGTGAGAATTATACCATGGTCTCATATGTTATGAACTCCAAAACATTACAAAGGGTCTTAACACATGCCTCACAATCCAGCATGACGGCACCAACACCAAACCCTTTCAAACTCAATTGGTCCCTAGTTCAACGTATTCTCTATATTTATTTCATTATCTCTATAGTTTTATTGTTTCCCAAAATTGCAGTTAAATGCAGATACCAGATCAGAATCTTAAAAGCAATGTTTGATAAAAGAAATTTCAGCATAAACAAGGCATAGTGTATATTCCAAAATCAACTAAATTTGGGGACCAGAAATAACTAACCAGCACTGCATGAAACCGGTGGGTCTTTCTGCAAATCTTTCAGTTCCTTCTGAATTCTCTTGCTTGCCATTTCTTATGAAACCTGAAAACGGAAGAAAACCAAAGTTAACTGAAGTCCCTTAAACAATATCAAACTAACAAGCATTCAAACTTTTGATGCCAGAATAACGGGGGGAAGATTCAGCACGATAATTCTGTATATACCAGCAACCAGGGTATTATCACAAAATTAGTCACCAAAATCCGACCAAAACTGGACTTCTTCAATCATAGAGCAGCAAACATCAAAGTGAGAACAAAGAGATAGATTCCGACATAAGGAAAAAATAAAACAAGATATTTACAGAATAACAAACTATCATAAGAATAATCTAGTATTTTCTCGGCTAAAGTCGCTAAAGAGAATCGAAAAGACAAGATTAATTCAAAAGGAAGCACGGATTGGAGAACTAGCAGCGGATCGAAAACGAGAATCATACAATATACGATGCCGAGAGAATCGTGCATACCTGATCAGAGAAAGGGAGAAGGAGATCGTCGCTTCGCGCGATTTAGGTTTAGGGTTTCCAGGCGGGCTGGGTTCGTAGATTTGGCGTGGAAAGGCCGCTTGTGTATTTATAGAAAGGCCGAGAGATCCTCGCATCCGTATTCGACATCCGGAGGTGGTGCGGTCCATTTTTCTTAAAAGGGAAAATTGATATGTACCCATACAAACTTTGTTAATTAAAAAATTCTTTATTATTTTTTTAAATTTGAATATTTATCTATTAAAAACTTATTTTACTGGTTATTTATCCAAAGCATCAATTATCTTTACTAAATTAATATTAAAATTCATTAAAAAAATTAAATAGACTAAAATACCCTCCCAAGCAAAAGATTAAGTCGGTAAGGGGTAACAGTATACAGAGTTTGGACTACATTATCATTCATGTTAGTTACCAACACCCGCACTAATAACACATTTAATACAGTGACAGATCTGTATCCACAGCTAATAACACATTTTCTTCAGTTAAATATTTATACTCAAATGACAAGTCTCTGTTATCCAAAATTATAACATTCAAAACGATGAGCGAGATAAATTTTCTCCTCAAAGATCAGACATAGAACTTCATGAAATTAAAAATGGACTGTGTTATCCATGCCCCCATTTTATATCAGATTTTCTGAATTTGAACAAATTGCCCTCAAATTTTGGCGTTAATAGCAACAATATGGATTTGATTTAGTAAACATCTCACATTTGAGATCAGACAAACACTATTCAATCCACGTCATTCTCATTCTCCGCTTCATTCATTTCTCTAAATTTGGAATGATATATGTTATGATTCTAGGAACATATCAATACAAGTCTAGAATTGCTCGAAAACTAATGAATTTGGCAAAGATCTAGAGCTACTATGAAGAAAGAGGAATGGTATTTTAGTCTTTTCATTTTTTTAATGAATTTTAATATTAATTTAGTGAAGATAATTAATGCTTTGGGTAAATAATCATTAAAATAAATTTTTAATGGATAATTATTCAAATTTAAAGAATTGATGGGAAATTTTGAATTACCATGGGTACATATTCAATTTTTCCTTTTTTTAAACTTAACGATTAACACTTTAATTTAATAATAATAAATCTATACATCTATACATTAAAATAAAAGCCGTATTTATTTTTTTATAATCATTTAAATCAATTGTGTCATATAGATTGGATTAATATGTGTTGTTCTCCGCAGATAGGAACTTATCTCTCTTCAATCTTAATTTTGACGAAATTGGATATTGTTCCACTGAATTATGAAAATAAGATATTTGTCCTTTTGTGATACTTCCTAAAATTTGTCTATATTTCTTTTACTAAAATTACATATTCTTATGTCCAAAAATTAAAGGGATCAACTTCGTCTTCTTCGTTCCTTTTTATCAAAATGATTTCAATTAAGCCACCGAAGACTTATTTCCATCATCAGAAAATTTAGATAAATTCAATAACTAATTCAACATACATGATAAATATTTGAAACCATGAGAATATTGAGCTACAATCGAATGTATTTTGAAATTGACGAAATTGGATATTTGTTCATTAAATTATGAAAACTAGATATATTGTCCATAAATTGATGATACTTTTTAATATTTATCTATAATTTTTTTTTACTGAAGTTTAGAATATTCTTGAATAAAAAAGTATATTCTTATCTCCGAAAAGGACGACTTTATCATCTTCGTCCCTTTTTTTTATCAAAATACTTGCAGTTAACCTACCGGAGACTTGTTTTATTTATATCATCAGAAAATTAATATTTAGATAAATTCAATAACCATTCAATTTACATTTAGAATAATATGCATATTGAACTACCATCATATGTATTTTGAGAACAAAATATTTATAAGAATAAGAAGGGATCTAAAAGTATATAATAAAATCTCAACAAAACTATTTTCTGAAATTTCTATACACGAGAAAATTCTGTTACTTATACTGATTTAGTGTATGATATCTATATCTATAATATCTATAATATTATATAAAGCATCTAAGAATTGGATAGTCCATTTTTTGTCATAGTAATTTTTTATTATACCCATTTTATCCTTCAATTAGACGGCTAATATTTATTTTTGATTGATCGAACGTATGTGATCGTGTCCATTGATCCCCTCTTTCTCTCCATTTCTTTTCCTTAAATACTATTATTTCCATAATATTGTTTTCTTTTATTTAGAAACCTTGTACATATTTGGTAAGAAATTAATGGTGATAATATATATTAGAATAATTTTACTTTTCTTGCCATAAAAATCATGAATCATTAACTCATATTGTGCAAAAATCTCATTCAAGATTAAATATAGTCTTTATTATAGGTTTTTTTTTATAATTTGATGAATTTATAATTTAATGTTAAATAAATATGATTTTTTTTATTTTATAATATTTTAATATTTAAATAAAAGAGTCTGCTGCAACGCGCGGGTATATAGCTAGTAAAGAAAAAACATACTATCTTCTAGTCAGTGCTTCAAGTGCAGCTATTACTAAAGGGACAACCGGACTAGGATATTCTTTCTAGTTTTTGGAGGGAAGATTACAAATTTACAATCATTCTTTTTGAGAAAAATCAAAATTTAATTGACGAGAATTACGTACAAACCAAATTTATAGATAGATATTTGAAGGATATATGAACAAATATCTATTTTTTTCATCACTAAATAAAGAAAATATCTGAAAATATCTAATTGCTGCCCTGCTCCGCACGAGGCAACAAATGAGAAGTATATGGAAGATTTTGACCACGATCTATATCTAATGGCTTATTTATTCTCCCTTGAATTTATAGCCAGATGAGCACAACGATATTTCGATTGAGTCTTAAATTCTAGATAGAAAACTCACTCATAAACAATAAACTCACTGAATATAAATTGATATGAATTATATAACTGCATGTATTAAGATAAGAATTCAAGTCGAGAGAAAGTCTATTACAATCCCCACCCAAAATTAGAGAAACATCACCTATTAAAAATAGAATTATTTACAACAGTAATTATTAAAGATAAAAG
>CAXKVV010001209.1:0-29034 GCA_964058805.1 Schoenoplectus triqueter
GTAAAAGATAACTTGCTTGTTGCTGGTGGATTTCAAGGAGAGATAATTTGCAAAGTAATCCCTTTCATATCTCTGTGTTCTCGTCTTTTTTAAACAGTCACAACTTTTTGATCAGTGAAATACAGTATTATGTGTACTATTTTTTTATGAACAAATTATGATGTAAAAGGATTCTCTGTCTTTGAACTATCATTAGTTTTCTGTACCTGCTATGCTTCCATTCTTTTGTGTCTATGAGTTTTAGACTTCATAAATTGACAGTTGAAACTAATACGTGTTGAATCTCTTTTTCAGTTTCTAGACAGGGAAGGAGTAAGCTATTGCTGCAGGACAACATTCGATGAAAATGCAATCACTAATGCTGTTGAGATCTACAATAGTCCTAGGTAGCTGTCTCTCTTTCGTAATTTGTTGTCTCAGTAATCTTGGTCTCTTGCAATCGGTGGTTGGATCATTTGACCTCAGCTAGTTCCTTTTTTTTTTCTTTTAGTGGCGCTGTTCATTTCATGGCCTCAAATAATGACAGTGGAATCAGGGTCTTTGACATGGAGAGATTTTTGCTTTGCAAAACTTTTCGTTTTGATTGGCCTGTTAATGTAAGCTTTTCTATCCTTCTTTCATTTACCTCTCCACTAACACATGCATGCATACACGAAACAGAATAACTTTCATAATGAGGGAATTACTACCAAAAGTGGATTTTGCTGCATTTTTTATGACCTCACAATAATTTTGTGGTTGTTTATAATATATATATATATATATATATAGAGTGAGGCTATGGTGCTTCGCGAAGCACAAAACCTCCCGTGCTTCGCGTCAGTATCTCGAATTTGAAAGTTCAAACGGCCGATCCAAACCGTTGAACATGCTCTTCATATTGAACTATGTTTGGATATCAAAATTTATATTTTTTTTGCTATTTTTTAAATGGGTACAAAATTGCTAGTTTTGAATGGTGCAGAAATCGTTAGATCAGCAAACTTTATACCCATTTAAAAAATAGAAAAAAAATTTAAAAAAATATAAAATTTGATCTCCAAGGATATTTCAATATGAAGATGATGTTCAACGGTTTGGATCGGCCATTTGAACTTACAAATTCGAGATACAAACGCAAAGTACGGGACGTTTTGGGCTTCACGAAGCACCATAGCCTTACTATATATATAGAGAGAGAGAGTGATGCTATGGTGCTTCGTGAAGCACAAAATCTTTTGTACTTCGCGTTCGTATCTCGAATTTAAAAGTTCAAACGACCGATCCAAACCGTTGAACATCATCTTCATATTGAAATATCTTTGGAGATCAAATTTTATATATTTTTTAAATTTTTTGCTAATTTTTAAATGGGTACAAAATTTGCTGATCTAACGATTTTTGCACCATCCAAAACTAGCGATTTTGTACCCATCTAAAAAAATAGCAAAAAAATTTAAAAAAATATAAAATTTGATCTCCAAAAATATTTCAATATGAAGATGATGTTCAACAGTTTGGATTGGCCGTTTGAACTTTTAAATTCGAGATACGGACGCGAAGCACAAAAGATTTTGTGCTTCGCGAAGCACTATGGCATCACTCTATATATATATATATATATATAGAATTAGGCTATGGTGCTTTGCAAAGCACAAAAACGTTGTGTGTTTTGCGCTCTATTTTTAATTTTAAGTCAGAAATGATCGATCCAAACCGCTCAATCTAATCTCCATATCAAAATCTATTAGTAAACCAAATTTTATATTTTTTGGAATTTATTTGCTTTTTTTTTGGATAGGGGGAAAATCGTCATTTTTGAATGAACCAGAATTCTCAGATCAAGTCATTTTATCCTCATCAGAAAAAATAGCAAAAATATCTTAAAAATATAAAATTTGGTTTACTAATAGATTTTTATATGAAGATTAGATTGAACGGTTCGGATCGATTATTTCCGACTTGAAATTAAAAATAGAGCGTAAAGCACACAACGCCTCTATGCTTTGTAAAGCACCATAGTCGGACTCTATATATATATATATATATATTTAATTATTTATTTTATTTTATTTGTCTTCCAAATGCAGCATACAGCACTTAGCCCAGATGGAAAACTTTTAGTGGTAGTTGGTGACAGCCCTGAGGCTCTCCTACTTGATTCCACCTCTGGAAAGGTAAAATGTTTCTAATGTTTATATGCTGCTGCTTATAATAATTTCTGTTCATATTAAACCTCACAGTAGAAAATTTCTACAGACAATTCATGAATTGAAGGGCCATGTGGATTTCTCCTTTGCATCAGCATGGAACCCAGATGGTTTCACATTTGCTACGGGAAACCAGGACAGGACTTGCCGGGTGTGGGATACCCGAAACCTATCCAAAGCTGTCACTGTCTTGCGGGGCAACCTTGGTGCGATTCGCTCTATCAGATTCACTTCAGATGGCCGGTATATGGCCATGGCTGAGCCTGCTGATTTTGTTCACATTTTTGATGTGTCAAGTGGGTATAACAAGAAACAGGAGGTGGATTTCTTTGGTGAGATTTCGGGGATATCTTTCAGTCCGGATACAGAGGCACTGTTCATTGGCGTTTGGGACCGTACATATGGTAGTTTGTTACAGTTTAACCGAAGAAGAAGCTACTCGTACCTTGACATGCTTATCTGAGAGGGTATTGTCTATTATGGGAAGATTAGAGTTTTTGGAAGGGGTGCTGGAAAGATGATGGAGAGTTGAAAGTATATAAAAGAATGTACAGATATGTAGACATTTGGACTAAAGGAAACTTGATTGGGTTAAAAATCGTAAAAACATGAGATAGGTTGTCATAGAAGTTAAAAGAGTGCATAACATGCATTTAGAGTTTGGTTCTGATTTCCATATTCTGATATAATTCTTTGGACTTATGTGATCTCAATATCATTTGTTGACATTTAGTACTTATTATGTACGCTATGAACACAATAATTGTTAATTCTTCTTGAGTACTTAGTTGCGTCAGAAATTTTGAAGTCTAGCTAATGATTTTCATACTTGACTGGTAAACAATTCTTAGTTGCAGCGACAGATGATGCCCACAATCATCTACTGTACTATGGAGCTATGTCATTATATCAAGAAAGCTAAAATTTTGCATTTGATTTGTGAGAGTGGAGCTTTTGCCCCAAGCATCGGAAGATCTGCATATCTGGAATATAAGCCCATTGCGTGGAACCAACTGAAATTGTATCATCATAACCATTCTCCATCATACACTATCATGTTCGGTACTTTACTGTCCTTGTGTATTCATTATGCTGTCAAACTCCTCTTTACCAGTTGTATAGTGCCAGACTGAACTACCAGTTTACTCATCCAAATTTTTATCCACCAGAAGTTATCAAAATTGGCACTGAAATAACCATCATTCTTGACCTGGTGTGTGCGTTCTTGCAATTTGCAAAGAAAGCAAGCTGTAAAGAAGGGCGTTGTATGTTCAAACACAGTATTCTATATTCCAATCTCTTCAGCTTTTAGCTTTTACAGACAGCTGCCCAGTCCACTTTCAAGCGAAGCATACCACCATTAATTCAAAGAAAATGCTTCTTGTCAAACCCTTTCAATAGGCTGTTGTCACTTGTTACTGCCCAGTCCACTTCCATCAAAAGTCTGTTGATGGTGCGGAAGTGTCATGGTCCCATGAAATAAGAAAGATTACAACATTTCCTCCTGTTCATCATTGGTACCAGTATTGCTTCCCAGTTTCTCAGAGTTGTTTAGAAGCTTTGCTCATGGCAGGGGCGGGTGGACATATGTTGTGGATGTTCAGTTGAGCCAAGGATTAAGTCCAATTCTCAGACTGGTCGGTGTTGGTTGGTGGAGGAGTGGAGTTGCTAGTTAGGCGTGAAACAAGGTGACAGAAGCACCGAGTTGCCTTGGTAGAATCAGTATCTCTCTTTTGTTTGAAATCCGTTAACATGGCTTTATCTTTTCATAAAGTAGGAGAAACAATTTAGGTGATTCTGAACTAGAAATATGCACAACAACTAAAGTATCCGTAAAAGACAACAAATGGGGTATTTGTGCTTTCTGTGGAATCCCTTCTGTTGGCACTTTGTAACTATTCTCTTCAAGTTGCAAGACTCATTACTGAATCTGATGGACAACGGAACTATCATAGGAGATGTAGGCATACATGAAGGGGGAGATGCTGCATTGTACCCAAACCAACAAGACATATTTGTTTTCTTTTTCTTATTTAATTAATCCAACATTGACATTTCCCGGAGAATGATTCTATGTTCTCATGCCCCGTCCAGACTATACAGCCATCATGTACTGAGATGAGGAAAAAGTGCTGCATATTTTCTCACACTCATGAAAAAAAGGGGAAGCTGAAAGAAAAAGAAAGACATTATGGAACTGTTTGTAACCAAAGCTGAGATTTACGGTCAAGCCCGCTTAATACCCGTACAATTTCAGGCAACTCCCATATCTAACATCAGTTTTCCGCAGCAGCTCCAAAAATCAGAATAATTCAGGTATGCAACATTTATAGTATTTAGCTCAGTAGCAGGATTACAATACCAGGCATGCACCAGTTATACCATTTAGCTCAGTAGCAGGATTACAATACCAAACGCACACCACAAATAAATGTGCATAGCAGGGGCACCATCATCAACGACCAAATATAAAAAAATGCATTATCATCATTAAAATGACTCGCGCTTACAGGAGAAAAAAAATGAATTTATAAGAGATCAACAAAATTATCTAGGGAACAATTACCTTCTTCGAGTACCGAAAAGTAAAATGCATTGCATCAGTGGTAATTTTACAATAAGGACATTTTATTAGGCAGAAAATACCTCTTGTTTTCTAACAAATTTTACAGTAAAAAAGAACATGAAATGGAATCTAATACAGAGAAAAAAGGACCAACAAAAGAAGAGGAAAAAACCTAATTTATGTGGGCACAATATCACAAGAAGTTGGCAAGAGATGCAAGATAAACTTCAACATCATGAGCACCAACACCACCAACTCCATGAAAAATATAAGTGAAGTGTCGTAACTCAAGTTCTTAAGTTTCAAAACTTCAACAGTGCATGATTTTTCCATCAACACATTCACCAATTCTTCAACACGTTCTTTCAGCACCCCTTCCATTTTTTCAGTTTCTCTGAGTTTAACTGTCAAAATTTTATGGTCTGACGAGAGAGATTTTGTTTCATTGTAAAGTGCATTTTGATCTTCAGCTACTCGTCTCCATTTCTGTGTCGTCTTTGTAATCATGAGAGAATTGATTTCAGCCTCCAGTTTTTCTTGAATGAGTTGGTCCAGCTCGGGTTGCATTTGTGTTTGGTTTAAGTGTGATTTGAACCCTACTATTTGCAAATCCTTCTCCCTGATGGATGTTAATGCTGCTTGTAGTTCAGATTCTAGACTATTTATCTTCTTATTAAGATCATCAATTTCGGCATTTGAATCAGACAATTCACTGAATTCAGCCTCTTCACAATCTCCCATGGCTTCATTTTCTATTTCTGTGAGCTTCCCGACTTCTGATAAATAAAAAAGAAGAGCATAAGCAGAACATTTTCATCATAAATAAAAATGTAATTCTAACAACTATGGTTGCTTAGTTGAGCTCTACTAATGAAGTAGGTATTTGCTGAGCCATTTCACATTAAGCCATTATGCATTAGGGAAACTAAATACTCCAGAAGAATGATGGATTGTAAAAAAAATGTGCTTGTACTTCAGTATTCCTCAATTTCTAATTCATCAGAAATGTGATTTCCGCTGTTTTCTCTTTCTCCTTTTGTCTGTAATCTCTTCTTAAACTTTTATTAATGAAATTCTCATAACCTCTAAAATAATAAACTATAGAAAGATATAGAAGGCTACAAGAAAACAAAGCCAATAAAGTAGTTATCACCCAATTGGAAACTATTTACATTCAATGAAACATTTACACAATATTGTGTTATACTTTGAAAACATATGAAAGTAAGTTATTTTATTATTCACAATGAAAAAGATTTACAAAATAGTGAAATAATGAAATAAATAAGAAAAAAGATTATGGATTGTAATGCGAAGATAATAACTGTGGTTAAAAAAGGGTAAGTCACACAACAACCATTTAAAGGGTGGAGAATCAAAATCATACTTTTCTTTGGACTAGAAGTATTGCCATAAGAAAAAAAAACAACATGACAGAGTTGAAAATAAATAAATTAATTTAAACCTAATTCATGCCAATCACTTACTGGAAATAGTTTATTAGGACAGAAATATTATGACACAACATGCCAAAATCAAGCACAAAAAAGTCAAAAGAACCGTCTGGCTCCAAGAGAGCAGTGGTAGGACAATTTATGGTGTATGCCAAGCATTAAGTATTTTTAAAAGCTGGCAACTGGGTCTTGTGCATTTTTAAACATGTAACTAAAATCAATTGTATCTAAATAATGAAAGAAGGTACATACAAAGAAATAGCACAAGTTTAGTGGAAGAATATTAGGAACTGAAAATATAAAAATAGAAAAAGATAACATGAAGTCATAAATATTAGTGGAATATCATTAAGAGGCAAAGAAAATAACTTCTGCCAGATTAACCATGCACTGTTTTCCAGTAAGACCCAGAACTGGTACTGCTTTCTATTGAGCAATAAGCATAGGGCAAACTGTACTGCTTTTTAGCCTGTACCTGGTACATCTCATGCGATATCTTTTGTTACTACTATATTGCTAGTTTGGAGGCCTAATAGCACCAAAACACTTTAGAATGCTGAAAGGGTTCTACTATCTATATGATACCAGAATCTGGTTTATGTATCAGTAAGCTAAAAATAAGATAATCACCGAGTCAATAAACAAAATGTACCTTTTTCAAGTGCCTCCTGAGCAGTCTGGAGAAACATCATTGACTTGACAAATGGATCCAGAGTTGGATTGTCAGACCCATTATTCACAACCTTTTCCTCCAAAATGGTCCCTGATTCAAAGTGACTGGGATTCTCCATGCCTCCATTCTCTCTGTGATAACCTGATCGTACCTCCTCCCCTTGCAATCCTTCATCACTGTTATACCCCCCATCATAATTTACTGACTTATCACTGTGCTTTCCGTTACTCACAGCATTTGAATTCGAATTTGAATTCTCAGCTTCAGGCTTTAATCTGTGGCTCCTACAAGTTTCCCCTTTGGCATGCGGGGCTCGCTGACTGGTGCTAAACAGTGAGAAGCCTTTATGACGGCCTCTTTCTTTTCCAAGACCTAGATTGTGAGACTTCGGTGCACTGGCTGCAGTAGAGGATTTACTGCTCCGATCTTCACTATTGTCAGAATCAACAGCTCCGATTGAAAACAGAGGCGGTCCATTTATCACCAAAGGGTGCTCGAGGTCTGGACTCTTAGATGGCACGAAGGGAGATGCATAGTCACTAACCTCATTCAACCCCGTATTTCTTGATTCAACTGAAGCTACTGAGCTCTCTCCTTCTATGTCGTCCCTATCATCTCCAACCGGAGCGTTTCTAGAAGAATCCGGAAGTGGGATCCGCCTCTTGTGCATCTGAGCTAACTGCGCTAAATCAGCTAAATCAGGAGGCGATTCCTCCTTGGTAAATTCGGCTGATCCCTCTTTGCTCAATTCCCGTTTAATCCTTCTCCATTTCTTCAAACCTTTTCCCTTCTTAGTATCCACGGGTTTGTCCGGAGCAGTGGACGGAGATCCAACTGGTTTCTCTAAACCCCCGTTGGAATTCAAATCGACAGAATTGGGATGGAAATCCAATTCACCGTTGGAAGTAGTTGCCTTCCTAGGAGCTTCTTCCTGGTTGAGCTTGTCTGAATCCATGATGGTTAGAAGGTGGCGCGAAATAGAGCGGGGTTTATGAGAAAATTTGGGAAATTACATCCAAAAAGGTTTTGGGAATTTAGCACGATTTTCGAGGTGAATTGTGGGAGTAAAGAGATCAGAGATACGAGGGGACGAGTTCAACCCTAGAATTCCGCGATGTAGGAGGGAGAGAACAGCAGGATAAGAAAAAAGAAATTTACATTTTCCTCCATGGCTCCATCTGGAAATATTTTTCGCTTTTTTAATGTCAAGGATAACTGATTAAGGTCGAGGGAAGGTTCAGAACAAAGTAGAGCTGGACAGAAATCTCATTTTCTTCTATAACAGCTTTTGATACATCAAGGATGTAACGAGTCAAAGAGTTTCAGGCTTTCAGCTGAAAGCTCAGCTGTTGTTGGTTCGTTGCACAGAGAAAGCACAATCGCGTCCAACGAAAATGATGCAGGGGGAGGGCTGGAGGGGGGTTGTTCAATGACGAGGTAAATCATCGGAGATTAACACTCGAACCTCTGTACTTACGAAACTCACGCGGGGTTTCGTAACTTCAATTGGTTATTGAAAATCACAACTCAGCTGCAGTTGCGCTACGTGAAAAAAGAGTAGAATTTATTTATCAGAAGGAACGAAATGTGATTATTTATTTTTTGAGGAATATGATCAGAACGTGGAGACGAGGCGGTGGGGTACATCAGCATGAGGTGTCAGGCTGTCGGGCACGTGTACGGTGTACCCGTCTCAAGTGAATAATCTCTCCAGTTCTAAAAAAGCGGAACCTTCCAGTTTAACGTATACAGTATTGCTTCCGAGTTTGAAAGGAAATGGACGGGAAGGAAAGAGAACTAAAGGAGAGAGAGACACTAGATTGAAAGGTAATAATTATATAATAAACAAATAGAGAGATTCTTCTCATTAAATTTTTAAATTTATATTTTGAGAGCAAAATGAAAAGTATCGCTTGTTTCACACTTTCATTTCCCATTCTTTCCAATAACCTTCATTGGAGCGGATTGAAAATTACCATTATTTTAATAAAAAATAGAATTCTGTTATTTTAATTGAGACTGTTGAATTTAAATATATGATATTAAATTTATATATGTACAATAAATATATTATTTTGAGATTAACATGCGACTTTAAAAACTTATCTGATCTGTTTATAAAATAATATGATCCTGTTTTTCTTGTAAAAATAAGAGCAGATGCGGATCCCATTGGACCATTATAATTAGTAGGTGGCATAGTAACAACTTTACGATTCGGGAAACGTTCGGCGAGGTCAAAAATTCGACGTTCGGGTATAACACGGGTATAATTCGGGAATAGTTCGTTTCACATAATATAAATAAAATATATATTATATTGATAAAATATTAAAAATATATTAAAAACTATAAAATTCTATATAAAATAATATATAATGTGTTTTTTTTCCGAATAATTCGCGAATAAAACGTTTTTTTGACAAAAAAAACGCATTGTATATCAAACTGACGAATTATTCGTGAAACATCCGGCTATGGGTGAAAAACGAATTATTCGCGAATAATTCGCGAATGGTAGGTGGAACCGTGGAGATGAAATTTGATTTTCTTTCTTTGTATCATCATCCCTCGCAATTTATTATATGAGTTCACAAGACCATAACTCACATAACTCACTTCAAAATCATTGTCTTTGTTCATATATTAGATTATTTCGTTGCGGGTCCGCCACAACCATTATACATGTCTTCGAAGTAAACAGTCAAATTAATGATCTGATTTTTTTTTTTCGTAATACCACTAAATGCGAATATCCAAAATCCATTTTCTTCTCACCTTTTTCCCACCTGGACAGAAATTAATGGACCCATAAATTAAATAGTACAGTAAGATAAAAAAAATATAATTTATAAAAGAAACTGCAACTACAACTACAACTACAACAAACTAACAGAGGCTTGCGGTCCAAAAACAGAGCACCCCAGCTATTCCAAATACCAATATCACAATGTGACCTGTAAATTAGAAGTGTAAACATATTGTAAATTATCTATTTTTATCCAGATTGGTATTCGGTATTTTCGAATACTGATTTGGATAATTGTCCGAGATGGATACGGATTCAAATATTTTTTTTATTGGATGTGGTTTCTAATTTGGAATCAAACATAAATATGGATTCTAACAATTATACATTTTCATATTTTTCAAAAATTCAGATATCTATTTCAGTGGATTATTATATGTTTTTCAAATAGATTTTTTATGTAGGTCACAAATCCAATTAATTTTATAACTAGTTTCGACTCATGCTTCATTTTTTATAATTTATTGATATATTTTAATTAATAACATAATAATAATTGATGATCAGTTTTTATAATTAATATTTAACTTTTCTGTGACACCATCATGAAAAATGTTACACAATTATCTTTCAACTTTATGGGTGATATTTTATATTTAATATTCAAAATATATTTATATTTGTATCTATATTCGGCTAATTCATAGTCCGTATACATTTTCATTTTGTTATCACATCTGAGAATCTGAAAATTAGATAGCAAAACAGATACACTTTAAATACTCTATGTAAATGTATATATACGATATGTTTAAATTACACCCGTACAGATAACAAACAAAATAATTTAAAAGATTAAATGTTGAACCAAAACATACTAGTATATTGTCCGTACATTATAACAGAACTATTATATAAAAATAAATATAAAATTATTGTATAAAAATAAACATAAAATTTTTAGTAGAAATGATACCAGCCCTTTGACACATCATACCAGTGCATTCAATCATACATATACAATACATTGCATTCAAGAAAGTTAATAACATATCATACAAGTGCTTTGGGACAGTTCAAGTAGGAAATGTTAAATTAAAATTAACTAAATTTACGAATTGAAAACTTAAACTAAAAATACTAAGCTCACAAAAATTTAGAAGAAAAATGAAGACAATAATTGAATATGGTATAGTTTTATGCTTATTCCCCGAAAAAATCTAGAATAACTTCAACAGCTACTTATAAAAAGTAGCATACAATACAATATATAAGTAAAAAATCATACATCTATCATTCATCTTAATCTTTCAGCGTTCACAACTATTGCAAATAAAATTGAACAAATATTTTAATTGCCTTGATACTCGAAGCATGTTTATCCCGCATCAATGATTTAATAGTAAGCAAAAAAAACACCCATGTCAATAAAAAAAATATAATTATCTAATGAATCAATTTTAAAGTTTTAAAACTTCAAGTATGAATTATCCTGTATTTATAAAAAAACGGAGCCAAAGCTTACTTTTGAGGCAGAATCATTGGTCACATCCAACTCTTTAGCTTATTTTTGAGCTCATAGAGTTTATAATAGTTAATACAATTTGAAACTACTCACAACAGAAAAGCACAATAGAGGTTTCTTTTACGGTATTTTGGGCACCAGAACAAGCACAAAGACCTATCTTACATGCATCTATACAACAATAAACATACCAGAGAAGTAAGAACACCAGTTGAAAAAAAATCACATACTCATTTATGAACCCCAACCACTTGGGAACATTTGCCTGGAAGTTTTCACCGATACGCACTACAATTCTATATGACCTTTTGTCAACCAATACGGCTTGTATGAAAAATAGTAAAAAATCTTAAAAAATATAAAATTTGACCTCTAACTAAATTTTCATATGAAAAATATTTTGACCGGTCGGATTGACCATTTAAATTTTTAAGACGGAGAAACGGTTCGTAGCACACGAACCATCCGTGTTACGCGTAGCACCGTAGTCAAACATATATATATATATAGTCCGACTATGGTGCTTTGCAAAGCACAAAAGCGTTGTGTGCTTTGCGTTCTATTTTTAATTTTAAGTCAGAAATAATTGATCCGAACCGTTCAATCTAATCTTCATATAAAAATATATTAGTAAACCAAATTTTATATTTTTTTTTTATTTTTTTTGCTATTTTTTCTTATGAGGAGAAAATGACTTGATCTGAGAATTCTAGTTCATCCAAAAATGATGATTTTCCCCCTATCCAAAAAAATAGCAAATAAATTTCAAAAAATATAAAATTTGATTTACTAATAGATTTTGATATGAGGATTAGATTGAGCGGTTTGGATCGATCATTTTTGACTTAAAATTAAAAATAGAGCGCAAAACACATAACGCTTTTGTACTTTACAAAACACCATAACCTAATTCTATATATATATATATATATATATATATAGAGAGAGAGAGAGAGAGAGAATTAGGCTATGGAGCTCCTCCGTGATGCTAACTCAAAAAATATATCAAATGATCTGTAAATTTTAATTTATCACTCTCATTAAAATTTTTATATTGAAATCTTATAGGATGCAAAAATTTAGGGTGTTTCAAGTTTTCTTAGTCGCTCTTTTTAATTTGTAAAAATAAACTCTAAAGATAATAAGAAAATATCTAATATTTTATACATTATGTTTAAAAATTGAAAAGAGCGACTTAGAAAACTCAAAACACGTCAAATTTTTTTACCCTATAAGATTTCAATATGAAGAATTTAATGAGAGTGAAATTTGAAGATCAATTGATATATTTTTTGAGTTGAGATTATGGAGGGGCTCCGTGCTCCTAGGAGCACGCTAGATTTACTCGCTCTCTATATATATATATGAGTAAAGATACCGTGAGTTTAAGTTCACGGAGGCATTCCGTGAGCTTAGCTCAAAAAATATATCAAATCATCTCTAAATTTTAATTTATCGTCCTCATTAAATTATTTATATGAAAATCTCGTGGGATGCAAAAATTTGGAGTGTTTTGAGTTTTTTAAATCATTGTTTTTATTTTTTTAAAATGATGTTCAAGTATTGAATATATTATTATTATTTTTAGAGCTAATTTTTAAAAATTAAAATCATGACTTAAAAAACTTAAAACAATTCAATTTTTTTCATCCCAAAAGATTTTCATATAAAGAATTTAATGAGCATAATAAATTAAAATTTAAAGATGATTTGATATACTTTTTGAGTTAAACTTATAGAAGACCTCTGTGAGTTTACGCTCACGATATCTTTACTCGGTACATTGGATTTTACAACCAGGCCCATCAACAGTTAACTTAGAATTTCTTAAAACTATGGTGGTCAGTGAGCATTAGGCCTTCTCCGTTAGTATCCAGTTTATAATTTAATTTCTTAAATGTCGAAATTATGTTTTTGAGCTCAACTAGGGAGTCAATGGGTGGGATCGGGTTATTATTATTTTTGTCTCGATTCGAACTGATTATATTTGAATCAAAATTTTTTGATTCATATCTAATCCGACTTTACCCAATCCGATAAGTAACGACTCATGTAAAATAATTAAATATTTTTATATTATTTTAAATAATTAAATATTAATTAATTAATTAATTAGTGTATAGTTAATATATAAGATTTAATTAGTACTAAATAATATAATTACTTCAAAAAATATAATTAATTGAGTTGGGTCGGATTAACCCGAATCCAACCTGACCTGATTCGGATTTTTGAATCATATCATATCGAGTCGAGTTCAAATTAAATCAGATTAACCCATCAAATCAGGTCAATAATTAATACCCATAAGCCCAACCAACTTCGATCCAAGTTAATTCACCTGAATTTGAACTGAAAAAGAGGAGGGTGGCTTAGGCCTACGCAAACTAGAAATTCTAAATGAGGCCATGTTAGGGAAGGCTATGTGGGTCCTACTCACAAACAGACAGAGCATATGGGGGCAGGTATGTAAAGCAAAGTACAGAGAGGAGGGTACCTTATGGACCGCTGGCTCGTCCCCGGCAAATAGTACAACATAGAATAATCTTACAATAGTAAAAAATAAATTATTACAACATATTACATGGCAAATGAATCCGGTCAAAAATTAACCCGTCAGATCAGGTCAAAAATTAACACCCGTAGTATAGAGTTAAACCGGTTTGTACTCCAACCGGTTAAGTTCGGAAGCACATTTTTTTCCCTTTCTTTCTTTTAAATCTATCGAAACAATACTTGATGCAAATCCAAAAGTTACGTGTTTTCTTTCTTCTAAAAAACAATATAAATAGTATTATAGTACAAAACAAACGATTTACGACGAGTTTATGAAAGAAAAAGATCTGTTCAGAGGATGAATCACCAACTTCCCCAAAGTCGGCCTCACAACCCCATACCCCGTTGAAATAAACAAATTCCAAATCACCATGGATTCCTTTTTCAAACCTGCTGGAGCTGCACGGGCCCGCTTGTCATTAATGTCGTCTTACAAAAAACAAGAACCCTAGAAATGATATGTATCTAACCATGTAAGTCCACCAATTAGATCTTCTAAATCATCTACACATGAAATTTTTCATAAATAACGAAGGCTAAGAGTTCCGTCTGTAAAGCCCAGCCAGGTAGTTATCATACACCCCTCAGGAGTTTTCTCAATGGAGTTAAGTGTTTTTTTTATCCATCCGATCATCAATTAATGATTCTGATTTAATAATAATAAATAATTCATACATTAAAATTTATATTTAGACTTTATCACAACTGTAAAGATTAAAATGAGCCGTTTAAATTTCTCCGAGGAGATTTCCACGGAGAATTTGCTATGCAGAAGCTGCCCGTCCCTTGAAATATTAGAAGAAAAGCACAAATTCTAAAATTCTTTAAATTTTATGACCTACAATATTTAAATATAAAAGTTTAATTGCACTATTTGGAATTTTGGATTGATATTTTGAGTGGGAGAAATAAAAATTTGAACCGTCAATACCTTGCTTACGTTTTTTTTAATCCACATGGTGGTTTTCCTCATTTTGATTTAACCTCACATAAGTTTTTCCTCGTAGGGGATTTAATATATCCAATTTAAATAATTTAGCTTATAATATGACATAAGATATTTATTTTTTAAATATAGACTAATTTTAGAATTTGTCATATAATATAAATATAGAGAATTAAATAAATTCTATCTCAAATGACTAACTATTAGTTAATTTATACTTTACTCTATTAAAATAATAGTAAAAATACAAGAATACTGGTTGTCCGGAATTTATTTGGTCCGAACTCGGTTGATCTTTTAGTTTGAATTCGGATCGATTTGGCTTTAATGGCTTATATTAATATGCCAAACCAAACCAAACCAAACCAAAATTAGTTCACTTGTTATGTTGGCAGTTTTGCTTGCCGACAAATTCAAAATCTAACAATAATATATGGTTAATTCTGCAATGGATCGGAATAGTTTTGGACCGTTTATTCTTTTCTATTGGACGGTTGATATAAACTCATTTGAGTGTTACTGAAGGAGAGTTCAATGAGCGAATAAATTTTGTCCTTTGATTAACGAATGAATAGCGTACCAGACCGATCCATAGGAGAACGGCTCTTAATATATAGGTTACGAGTATGAAGTAATGCGTGTACGACACAATATGTGATCGAATTCTGATAGAAACTAAAATATATAGTTTTGATGATTAGGACGGAGTGTGATCAGATCTGCAATTAGAAAAAGAAAAACAAAGCAAGCAAGCAACCAAAGACGGCGATCTTCATCTTTGAAACACGTGATCAGCACGTGAAATTCAACTCCTCTTACAAATCCAGCATCCTTTGGACAACACTTATTAGGGACAGGCCCTTCATCAGAAAAAAGAAAGAAAGGCCCTTTTCTTGTTGGCAAAAGCAAAACCATTCTTTCTTTCTCTTTGGGAATTAATCATGGCAGCCTCCCACAGCAAGACCCTCCTAAAGAGCGATGCGGTGTATAAGGTTTTGTTTTACCGATTTGAAGTCTTTTCCTTAGGCTTCAGTGTGTACTGTATATGCTCTTACATTCGTCCTTTCTTTAATTTCTTTTCTTTTTGGAAAAATGGTAGTATATACTGGAGACAAGCGTCTACCCTCGAGAGCATGAGTGCATGCGAGAACTTCGATTGATTACAGAGCAACACCCTCGGTACAATTTGAATTCAAGAATTATAATTATCAATTCCTTGCCCTTTTATATGGTACAGTGATTTGGTAATTTTGATGATATTGTTCCAGGCAAACTAAAATTGTACTATTTAACAAGATATGGGTATTAAATTTAGCACAATCCCAGAAAGTTTGATCATGCATCAGGCTGTGGAAATTTTTTATGGCTTATTTGTAGTAGACAGTCATACGATTTTATAAATTACATCAAAATTTATATACACCGTATACAAATAAGAGATGTAATCATATGGAATTTGATGTTTTTTTTTATTTCAACAGCTTTCATGATGTTTGTCAAAAATATTAATTACTGTGTCATACAAATTATTGATGCATGCAGCATGCAGTACACTAGAATTTTCTATAATTGATATAGAGCAAATTCTTTTTCGGGCTGAGATATTCTAAAATTGAAAATTTATGCGTTTGTTTTCTGTCATGTGGATAGACATGTATCAAATTAATTAGTCATTTTCAGAATTATTTGGTGTCTTTACTTCAATTTTTTTTTTATTTAGTCTCCGATATGTGTGCATTAAACTGGATGATTTATTTATGTTTCTTGATATATGGCCAATAATTAGTTTTCAAGCTACACCAAATTTGAAATACAATATATCTAAATTTTAGAGAACGCATTTATAGTTTTAGACTTTTAGTTCCTTTTCATCATTTTGATAAATTTTTTTGCCAGGTGTCACATTTATGAAAGAAATCGGTTGTCAACATAATCTACCTTCTAATATTTTTGGTCAACTTTTGACGGTTCAGGCAAAAAATGCCTTCTGACTTTTGGTTCTAGAACTTACATCTATTTTCCCCTTTAAATGAAGAAAATTGCGCTGAAATTGGAATTGTACACAAATAGGGGTACCATGGCATCAGCACCTGATGAAACACAATTTCTTGGGATGTTGTTGAAAATTTTGAATGCAAAGAACACACTGGAGATAGGAGTCTTCACTGGATACTCTCTCCTTGCTACTGCTCTTGCACTTCCCAGTGATGGCAAGGTCTGTTATTGTTCATCTTTTTGTAATGATAGAATGAATAAAATTAGTCATATTCATTGTTAAGATTGTGGGGGTAACTATCACAATAAAAAATATAAGATGCAAATTACGAGCTTGTCTAAATTAGTTATTAACATGTTAATTGACATATAATAGCAATTGACATGAAACACGAGTACTTTGAAATCGGTCGCCCAATAATAGAGAAGGCTGGTATGGCTCACAAGGTCGATTTCCGGGAGGGCCCCGCACTGTCCATCCTTGATCAGTTGGTCTCTGAGGTAACTCCAAACTCTACCTCCTCATCATATTTGGCTATATTTTAAATCAGTACAATGTCCGTGACATGGGATGCAATTGTGGCTTGTTGTATGTATCTATTGCAGGAGAAAAACAAAGGGAGGTTTGATTTCGCATTCATTGATGCAGACAAAATAAACTATTTAAATTACCATGAGAGAGTTCTCAAGCTATTACATGTTGGAGGAATTATCGCCTATGACAACACCCTTTGGGGTGGATCTGTGGCAGCCGCCCCTGACGAGCCATTGTCAGAATTTGACCAACAGATTGCACATGCTACAAGGGAATTCAACAAGGCAATCACAGCAGATCCACGTGTTGAGGTTTCTCATCTCTCAATTGCCGATGGTCTTACACTTTGTCGCCGCATCGCTTAATGTCATGGTAGTTAAATAAGCTAAGGAAAATGGAAAAGAATAATAGAGTCAAGAATAAAGGGCTATATGATAGTGCCATGACCTCTGTAAAAGGCTTCAAAATTATCTGAGGAATCTGTTATTAGTTATTTTCTTTGAGACAAAATAGTCCCCTTCTTTTTTATGGACAGAGCGACATGTCAACTAAACTGACCAGAAAACGGAATTCATTCATATATGTATGAACTTGATTAGTGATATTTACTTAGCTGCTTTGATTAATACTGATAAAATCTAGTACAAATTTTTGGATAAACAGCATAGAAGTTGAGGCTTGAACTAGTCCTTTAATCTCATACTTGGTTTCCATTGGCGTCAGAACAATCTTTGCACTATTCTCATGGTCCAAATTGATGTACGATGAATGGTGGGTTCCGTATGATCTTGGCGTGGAGAGGGAAGGATTATCAGCACAACTCAAAAGAAACTTTAAAATACATATTCCTATTTTCTTGATAATTTAGCCTTCAAAAATATTCACAGAAAACTGGGAAGGAGATGGTCACCGTCTCGGTATGACAAGCTTAAATGGCTAAGCGATATCTGGTATGTGAAATTAAAAAGGGGTGTAAATGGGTGGGTTGGTCGGATTTCGTATAGATTTTCAATCAGATAGATATTATTCGGGTTGTAACATTTTCAACTCATAACCAACTATTAGAAATAAAAAATCACTCAAATTATGTTTTTTTTAAAGTGATCGGGTTCTGCGGGTTTCTTTTAATTGACAAAATTCTGCATATTAACGAAAATAAGTGCTATATAACATCAATATAACAATGATTTTATTACATGCTGAAATTCACATAGCACTATGTTACTGACAATATGAAATATAAAAGTTGCTTTCAAGAAGAATGATAATATGGTCCTTTTAGGAACCTAAAATAACAAATTCCAGAAGAACGATACTTACAATCTTATAAAAATGATTTCTCTAACATTATCTACAAAGTTATTTCATAAAATTTTATATTAAATACAGTAGCAAATTCCTAACGCTTCTATTAGTCTAACCAATAAATCTTAAGATGAAGAACAAGATAAATTTCTTACTGTTTGAAAAAGAGGCCATGAAATTAGCAAAGATAATGTTGGTTCGCTAGATCTGTTGGAGCGACTCTCAGTATAAGAAATTTATAGACCCAACAAATGATAGATTTGATTGGATCCTTTAAACTGGGAGAGTATCACTGCATAATTTTGCAAGTATAAAGCTTTCTTTTATTTCGCTTCACATTTCTGAATTTGAGGATTACGAATGGAAAATTAGAAAAGTAATTGGGAGAGAAAGACGCCTATGATTTGTTACTAATTTGGGTCATTTGGTGATTTCATATTACATAATTGGTGCGGGTCAAATTTTATCCTTTTTTATTCTGTAAACCGTAACCGAACAGTATCGATCGGGTTTATTAAAATACCATCCATATCTAACCGTATAAATTTTAAATCCGCTATGGGTAGGGTCGGTCGGTTACACTTACACCCCTAGATGAAATGCCACAGAATTTCTTTGCATCTCAAAATAAAGCATTAAAGCGAGAATCTTCTTTTGCAAAAATGACAGTAAACGGAAGAAATATGAATTCACATTTGGATTCTCAAAATTTTATTGAATACAAATCCGTATATAAATCTTATAAATTTTTAATGGATTCGCATTTAGATTCTCCGAAATCCGATTCAAATCCTATCTATTGACAACCCTACTTCATTGGAAAGTGTGGAATAAAAATCAGAAGAAAAAAATTAATCAATCAATTGAAGTATACTGTTATTAAAAATTCTTCTTGTACTCGATCAGAAGCTCAGATATGCTTAGATATCTATTGAATTGTAAAGATGGAGGAGTCTTTGCCATGTTTCCTCTTTTCTTTAATTTCTTCCAGGAGTCTTGCAATCCCTCGGAACGCAAATTTTATGTCTCAAGTTAGTACAGAAGCGTTCAATTTACCCTCAAATTTTATATGGGCACAATAGACATCAGATCCGAGCATACCTATATGATTCTGATGTCAGATTGTACCACTTAGTCTCATTGTACATTTCATATTCTGACAAAAAATAGCTGTAGAAATGTTTGCTTTTTTCCAGGCTCAGACAAGAATCAATTGGTTCATTTGCTAGTTAGATTTAATTTGATGATATGAAAATAGATTATAAGAAGAAAAAGGCATAATATATAATTGAAATTGTTTCATGAATAATTCTTTATAGAACGCTGTTATTAACTTCATATATATTACTAGTTGTTTCCTAGTAACAGAAGTTCAGTTTTGTATTATAAAACAACGCTACTCCGTCTCAAAAATGATTTTGACGACAATATGTCATGATCTCAATCACAATTTCAATATGGGTTTTATTAGAGGTGTCAATTCTTGATCCGACTCGACGGATTAACCCGATCTGATCCGATCTAAATCCGATCCGACATGATCCGAAAATAAATGGATCGAGTATGGATTTAATTTTTTTACCCGAATCGGGTCAAGTCGGGTTCGGGTCAACCCGACCCGACCCGATTAATTATTATTTTTGAAATAATTTTATGATTTAGTACTAATTAAAGCTTAAATATACATTAATTATATAATAATTAAGATTAATTATAAATTAATTAATATTTTATTGCTTAAAATTATATAAAAATATTTAATTATTTTATACATATCGGGTCGGATCGACCCGTGACCCGTCGGGTCAGGTATGAGTTAAGATTTTTTGATCCGAATTTAATCGGATCAGGTTCGAATCGGATCAAGAAAAATAATAAAATAATGTGACCCGACCTGAACCCGATCCGACCCGACCCGACCCATTGACACCCCTAATGCTTTACTGAGTTCTAGGTAATATGGTTGCTTATCTTAGTTTTCTTATACTTTTGTGGGCTGAGTCATCTTTCGTATCTTTTGGGCTTAGAACTGATTAGGCTATCTTAATTTTTATTTTTCTAGTAAGCTTTTTGTCTAAAATAGAGCTGCAAGAAAAGTTTGTAGTTCATAATTCGTTCGTTATTCGATTTGATTTTAATTCGAGTTTGATTTATTTATTTAGGTTTTTCTATCAATTTGATTTGATAATTTTTAAATGAATTAGTTCGAGTTGGATTCGTAATAATTTGATATGTAATTATTTATATATATTTTTAACTATTTAATCAATAATATATAATAATATATTATACATTATTATAAAATTAATAAGTATTATTAATTAATTAAATTTTAGTTATTCTTTTCAATTATTTATCATAATATGAAAATAAATGTAAAAACTAAAATAATTGAGTTCATTTAGAGTTTGATCTCAGTTCAATTTTGATTTAGCTCAAATTTAATTTAATTTGAGTTTGATTTAATTTAAAATAATTTCAAATCAAATTTCAACATTAACTAGTTCGATCGAATTCGATTCATTCGTGCTCCTAATCTAAAATTGTCTTATCTATCATCATAGTATTAAGTTTGGGCGCCATTCCTGTAGATGAACAGTCTTACTTCAGTCATTTCATCCGGTCCGTCAGTTCGTCTCTTCTTTAATCCCATGCGTCTGATCTCAGCTATGCTCCTCTCCGTGCTTTTCATTTCTTGCTCCATGTGTGCGGCTCACTCCCCCCCTTTTTTGTTCGGGTTCCAACTATGGTTCTGGCACAGCCATGCCTCACTCGATTGTTTAGGTATGGTCAGCTATACTGTCAAACTCCTCGCTCTGTCATTTTGGAAGCTCTTCATGCGATTGAGGTCACTTCTCCCTTATTTTCTTATAGTTTGCTCAGTCAATTTTTGAATTTAATAACAAATTACGAGACCTAATATGGTCAGTTGCTTGCATCTTGGTCGAAAATGGCTGATTAAAAAGCAAAGATGGCTATGTTTAATTCAATTTGTCATCAGTACTCATTCCATATCGTAATAACTAGTAATGGTCTTACGATTTTGTCCTACAATGTCAATGTTACAGAGCTAGTGATGGGGGTTCAATTTGTCGCAATACTGTGATTCAAAAAGAAATCCTCCTCTACAACTTTGTTGCCTTTCCATACTTGCTCTTATAGTTCTATACATCCACTCAGTGAAAAAGAAACGTAATCACATGACACAAACACCAATTTACACTCCATCCGGAATTCGTTTTTTTTTTTCTTTCCTACTATATGGTGTTGTTATTTCCTCCTTTGTATTCTTCAAAATTTATCTTCTTCTGTTATTAACTTATTATCAGGCTTAGAGATGAATAATGTACGGGTAGCTTGGAGAAATTAGAGGGCTAACAGGGAAGACAACATATTTTTAAGATAATAAATTGTCAAGATACAGTTTGTCAACCGTAATTTACTTTTTGATGCTTTTAGTGGTTTGTTTTATTGTTGCATGCAGGGAGCACTTAGTTTGTAAGAGGACTATATCATGAATAAACTAGATGCGCATTTCAGATCAGGTCTCCTGCAGGTTTCCAGCATTCTAATTTCATCTCTTCATGGTATTTATGGTTGATAATGGTAAGCCTAACATATATTTCTGCACTAAAATCATGAATTTCTGTTTCATTATGTGTTGTATTTATTTGGCCGGGTTTACCTGGTCATGATTTCTCTCATAAATTGCTTTCTTTTTCCAGATACCTTTGATTTTACTTTTTGAGTGCTAAAAAAGTTGAAAATTCATTGAATTTTTGTGTTTTATTCGTGATGTAGTCAATTGCTGGAAATTCAGAAGCTCAGTGCATATGTGTGAATTAAACTTTCCTTTTATTATTCTCTTTTTATCACTTTTACCAATTTCTTTTTAATGATTCAGATTTAGTTTAGTTCTGTTAGAAGTAGAGTTATTTAATTTCAGTTATGGCCTACTTCTTAGGTATAATGATGTTTTATAGATTCATACCTCAGAAAGCAATTGGTCCCGTGTCGCTGCTACCGTGTCCTGTTTCGTGCCGTACCGTGCCTCCCATTCCGTTCCGTGCCTGGTACCCGTGTCGTTCCATATCGTGTCTAACACCTTAACCGTGTTGTGTCGTGCCGTGCCAAATTTTCTAAAAGCCGGGCACGACACGGTTAAGACACGGGCACAAAACAGTACCGTTCCCGTTCCCGTGTCGTGTCTTAACCCGTTCCGTTTCTAGCCGTGTTCGTACCGTGTCGTGTCGTTTCTGACCACGACGTATCTATATTTAGAACACTAACAACAACGGAATCCCACCACCAATATAGAGAACAACAATGGAATCCCACTAATAGTGACCCTACGAGAGATGCGATATAGATATGTTAATGATCTGACAAGACATGGAGATATATGGTTCTTATCAAAGTATAATTTTGAGTACAATACAAGTAGTAGTAAAAAAAATTTAGCACATATAATTCGTACATTAGTCATGAGGATGGTAATAATTTTTCATTTGGCTCTATAATTGCTTCATTCTTTGGCTATGTAGGATAATATCCTCGGTATTTCACTGTGGAGGATGATGAGGCAATTTAGCTAGCTCGACATAGTTTCTGACGATAAATGAATGTGCTTAAATTGTAGTTTTTAAGGATCTAATTTTCAAAAAGATATATTATTATACTTTTAGTTTCTTCAATCAAGTATGTCATATTTTATTTTTATGTGTTTTTATACTTTGTGCGAGAATGCATCAGATCATCTTTTTAGTTAATAGCTATCAATATTTGTATTGTATAAATTAGTGCATTGTTTGAGTGTAATCTTTTGTTTTAACGTGACATTTTTGATAAAAGATTTTTTACAATTTTTTTTAATGAAAATAAGAATTTTTGAAAGAAAAAACATCCGAGTTTCCAGTCTAATTCTTCTGATTCCGAACGATTTATCTGATTCTGAGTTCATAATTATCAATTCCGCTTCCCATTCTGATTTTCAGAACTATGTTTTAATCTTGCCGTGGATAGAAGGATTATCAGCACAGCTCAAAAGAATCTGCCAGGAACATGTTCCTATTTTCTTGCTAATTCAGACTTCAAGCTTATTCACAGAAAATTGGGATGGAGATGGGCACCCGTCTCCGGTATGACAAACTTAATGGCTAAGCGATATCTGGTAGATGAAATGCCACAAAAATTATTTGCATTCACAAAATAAAATATTTAAGTGAGAATATTCTTTTGCAAAAACGGCAGAAAACTAGCAGAAGGATACTTTGTTCGTTATATCCTTTTCTTTATTTTTTTTTTCAAAGAAAACTATTTACGCTCTCACGTCTTATGTCAGCAACAGAAATATGAAAACCAAAGCAAACAAGATGATGCGCACTGAAGCAGCGTATGTAAACTGGTTTCATTTATTGTAAGCTTGCTTAAGCTTATAGAAGTAAGCACTTCAAGCGACACGGCGACAGAGAGTGACACCGTCAGCAATAGAGAGCTGCGAGACCTCAACGCGCTTGTCGACCGCAACGACGGCATTGAACTTTTTGGCGCTCTCTGCATACAGACGATCAAATGCTGGGAGTGGCTCATCTGGTGAGGCTGCCACTGACCCGCTCCAGAGAGTGTTGTCATAAGCTATGATTCCACCAATTCTGATCAGTTTCAGTGCACGCTCATGGTAGTTGATGTAGTTATCTTTATCAGCATCGACAAATATAAAGTCGAATGACCCTTCATTATTTTCCTGTTGAAAGTGTGGAATAAAAATCAGAAGAAGAAATTAATCAATCAATTGAAGTATACTGTTATTAAAAATTCTTCTTGTACTCGATCAGAAGCTCAGATATGATTAAATATCATATTGAATTGTAAAGATTGAGGAGTCTTGCCATGTTTCCTTTTTTCTTTAATTTCTTTCCGGAGTCTTGCAATTCCTCAGAACACTAACTTGAATGTTTCTAGTATAAAAGAATTCAATCTACCCTCAGATTTTTTTTTGGCACAATAGACATCTGATCCGAGCGTATCTATAGACATTCAATTTACCCTCAGATTTCATATTCTGACAAAAGTAGGGGTAGAAATGTTTGTTTTTCTAGGCTTAGACAAGAATTCAATTGGTAATTTACTAGCTAGATTTCATTTGATGATATGATTATAAGAAGAAAAAGGCATAATATAGAATTGAAATTGTTTCATGGATAATTCTTTCTAGAATGCTGTTATTAACTTCATATATATTACTAGTTTTTCCTAGTAACAAAAGTTCATTTTTGTATCATAAAATAACGTTGCTCCTCCTCAAAAAATGATTTTGACATCAATATGTCATGATCTCAATCACAATTTCAGTATGGAAAGTACTGAGTTCTAGGTGATATATTATGGTTGCTTATCTTAGTTTTGTTATACTTTTGTGGGCTGAGTCATCTTTGTTATCTTTTGGGCTCAGAACTGGTTAGGCACTTAGGCTATCTTAATTTATAAATTTCTACTTTCTTTAGCAGTTACCCAAAAACTTGGATAGTTCCATCATAGAATTTCATTGACACCTATATATATTATGAATAGATAATGCATACTCACTCCTATATATGTATATATCGAGTATTTTGTGTTGTCACTAAGGGAATGCATTATATTATCAGTAATTTTGTATAGCCACTATGATAAATGACTTTAGTTCATTGATTTTTTTTGACACCTATATATATTAGGAATAGATAATACATATTCACTCCTATGTATGTATATATCAAGTATTTTTGTGTTATCACTAAGGGAATACATTATATTATCAGTAATTTTGTATAGCCACTATGATAAGTGACTTTTTTTTTATAAGTTTTTAGTCTAAAATTGTCTAATCTAACATAGACTACATAGTATTAAGTTTGGCCCATTCCTGTAGATGAACAATCTGAATACAGTCATTTCATCCTGTCCGTCCATCCATCCGTCTCTCTTCTTTAATCTCATGCGTCTGATGACTCTGATCTCACTCCCTCCCCTTCCCTTTTCATTTCTTATATTGGCTGCAAGATAAACCCCGATTGATTTCACTTTTCCCCTTTTCGCAGCACTCCGGTTCCTTGCATCTAGGTCGTAAATTGCTAATTAAAAAGAAATCCTCCTGTACAACTTCGTTGCCTTTCCATTCTCGCCCTTACTGTTCTAAGTGTGCACTCAATGGAAAAGAAATGAGATCACAAGACGCAAACACTATTGTATACTCCATCCGGACTTTGTGTTTTTCCTTTCTTATTCTTCAAATTTTCTCTTCTTTTGTTATTAACTTGTTATCAGGCTTAGAGATATAGAATAACGTACGGGTAGCACTTGAGAAATTAGAGGGTTAACAGGGAAGAAAACATATATTTTTAAAATATTAGATTGTCAGGATAAAATTTGTCACCAGTAATTTCCTTTTATTTAGTGGTTTGTTTTATTGTTGCTTTTATTTAGTGGTTCATTTAATATTTCATCAAAATAATTAAATTTATATTTTTATAATTGTCATGTAATTTTGATGGTCTCGTGACACTCATATTGCTTGAAACTTGAAACAAGATCATCCTATTAGATTAAAAATATTTTATAATTCTTTTTTACTTGTATGATTTTTTTATAAACTTATTTGAAATTTATTACTAATATTTCAAAATAAGTAGTCATCAATTGCCCCCAAAAAATAGTTATTTCCTTTTATAATATAATTCACTTAATTTGATTCAAATAGCAGCTAAATGTAATGCAAGAAAATCTTGTTTTTGACCAACGCAGCGGAGCCCGTTCTTTTGCTAGTGAGAGTACAAGTGGGTAGTAGTTGGCTAGAAAAATAATTCTAAGACTACTCAAAGTTTGAGAGTTCAACATCCACTCACCACTTCACAGCAGTTGTGAAGGTTTCAAAAAAAGAAAAAAGAATACAAGTGGGTGGGTAATGGAAAGAATAACTTTGCTAATTTCTTCTCCAAGACAGAAATATGTGTTCTTTTTGAGAAATATGAATGAATATTTTCTCTCTTTTATCCTATTTTTTTTCTTACCAGCTTTAATCTCTTTTATTTCATTTAATCAGGAGTAAGAAATGAATAAATGAGTGAATCAAACTTCCCTTTTATTATTCTCTTTTTATCACTTTTACCAAAAAAAATTTCAGTGATTCAGATTTAGTTTAGGTTCTGTTAGAAGTAGAATAATCTAATTTCAGTTATGGCCAACTTCTCAGGTATAATGATGTTTTATAGATTCATACCTCAGAAAGCAACTGGTCCAGGATCGGTAGTGCAAAGCTCTCCCGAAAGTCGATCTTGTGGGCCATACCAGCCTTCTCTATAGATGGGAGGCCGATCTCAAAGAACTCCCTTTCTGGATCAATTGCTATGATCTTTCAGAAAATTAAACATAGTGCATTATTAGTACCATGGCAAAGATGAGTTTCTGTAGTAAAATGTTTCCTTTTGATTCAACATTTAACACGATTTCCTATCACGGAAGTTGTGCAAATTCTTTCTGGTATCTGCTCAAAATTGTAATATAATTTGTAGTTGCGATTATATGGATGTTTTCATTCAGGGGGCGGTCCAGGGGCCACGTACTCCTCTGGACTTTGAAAAATAGTATTTCTCAGTAATTTATCTCTTTTGAAAAAAATTTTGCTCTCTTAAATTATCTGATTATTTTTGTTGAGAAAAAAATATTTTATATCGTGTATAATGAAATAATTATGTAAAGATATCAAAATATAAAGTTACGTAAATGAAAACTTTCTTGATTATATATTACTTTGAGTTTTCTTTTGTTGTTATTTTTAATATATAAAATATTATTATTTTAATATTTTTTATTAGATAAGAATATATATTAAATTATTATTATTTTTATTTAGTACCCAATTAGTTAATGAGTTTGAATCCAATAAACTATTATAATCCGATAATTGCCCTCAACTAAAATCTTACATCCCCACTGTTTTCATTTATATCTTGTTTCTCACCAAAGAATAAATAAATTGGCACAAGAAAAGTGAAAGAGCAAGGCGTTGTTGGAATGGATCGTAGAACTTGGTACCTTGCCATCCTCTGGTAGAGCCAAAGCAGTAGCTAGGAGAGAGTAGCCAGTGAACACACCAATCTCAATTGTATTTTTGGCATTCATGATCTTCAGCAGCATTTGCAAAAACTGTACCTCATCTGGTGATCCTGCCATCAATCCCCTGTTTTTTTTGCCCATTAGCAAAAAATGATTCTCTTTTAGTTACTGAGCAACTACATCAAAATTTGAAACCGGTCATTCTGAATGACCCTGAATTTTCACATGGACTTGGAAATAGTTAGCCAGCAATTAACTTGCCTCTTTGTTTATTTAAATAAGTTTTGTAAAATTGGGAAATGTTTGAACAAGTGTATCATTTAATCAAAATGAAATGCTTTTATACAGGGGATGCAGATCTGTGGCAAGACGAATCTCCCGCAAGCACTCGTGTTCGCGAGGATACACTGTTTTCTCCAATATATACTGTACATGGAAGCAACAAACAAATTAATATGTTAGCCTGGCGGTACAAACATCAAATAGTAAGGTCATTGTGCAAGTTTTCTAGTCACTTGTAAGGAAGAATCTTTTGATTTTTATACTTAATCACACAGTCACGATTAAATTTCCTGCTACTTGAACCAAGTACCAACCTTATAGACAGCATCGTTTCGGAGAAGGCTCTTTCCATGAACTTTGATATACTCGTTTTTTTCTTTGAGGACGTCTAATGTAGAGGGCTGAAGAAATGGATTGTCTGGGTTGCTCATATGTTTTGGGGATTTAAGATTTTAACTTTCTGTAGAGTTCCTCAGAATAGAAAGGGGCAATGAGCTTTATATTTGCAAAGTCATTTTGTTGAGTTCTTCAGAGTAGAAAGGGGCAAAGGATTTTATATTTGCACAAGTCTTCTCCGTCTCTCTCGGGCTTTTTTCCCATTGTCGGTTTTTGAAAGACAATCCAGGGGCAAGTTGCAGGTAGGCTCCAAATAAGTCGAAGTAGTTAGAGTTTGAGTTTGAGTTTAATTTAAAATTAATTTAAACTAAATTGAATTTGAGTTAAATCAAAGTCGAACTGAAATTAAACTCTAGACAAACTCAATTATTTTAATATTCTCATAAATAATTAATATTTTATTAATTTTATATTAAAATTTGAATAAATAACTAATATTTATTAATTTAATAATAAATTAATAATATCTTATTAATTTTATTAATAAAATAACTATATTATTATATATATTATTGATTAAATAGTTAAAAAATATGCAAATAAATGCGTATCGAACTATTACGAATCGAATTCCAACTAGTTCAATAAAAAAATATCGAACCGAACTTGAATCGAACTGATAAAAAAGTCTAATCGAACGAACCGAACTTAAGGTAAAACTGAATTGAACACCGAACGAATTACGAATTACGAATTATGAATTTTTGTTGCAACCTACTTTGTAGGAGATGAGTTAAGAGTTATCACCTCCCAAATTATTATGTCGGATT
>CAXKVV010001210.1:0-26178 GCA_964058805.1 Schoenoplectus triqueter
AAAGGATATTTTAACAACGATTTTTATTTAAAAATCATTGCTAAATGTTCATCTCAATTTTTCTACTTTCTACTTTCATTTTAATAATATTTTTTATTAAAAAATATTACAAAAAAGTTCTCAATATTTCTATTATGACACTGATCCCTTTTAATAATAAAATTTATCGATAACCACTGTTAAAGAGGTATTTTCTAAACTCCTTTATGTTATAGTAATAATATAGATGCTCTCATGAAGAATGAATGACATACAAGAATTCTCCAAACTACTGTTTGATTTTTTAACTCTTATTTATTTATCTATTTTAATTTAAATTTAGGTTTAATTTCTAATAATTATACGAAAATAAATAATTTTCAACTGTATATTACGAATTTTTATTTTACCCGTTCTTAAAATTACAAAGTTGAACTATTTGGATCCTCATGCCAACCTATTCAGTGTTTTAATTTTCTTCTTTTTTTTTTTTCTCTTTTGCTAGTAAGCCCGTTGGTTGCTCAATTCACTACATTTCAAACAGAGATGATAATCGAGCAGGGTCAATTGGGTTTGAATTTTAATGGGTCAGATCGGATCAATTTGATTTTTTTAAAAAAATCAAATAGGATCAAATTAATTTTTATATTGATTTTTCATATTTTTAATTTATTTTAATTAAATTACAGTGTTTAATTTTGAATCGGATCAAATTAGATAATATCTCATTAATTTGATTTTTATTAAATAATTAATTCGGACAAAATTTTCAAATCGAGTTAACTTTTGTCACGTCTAATTTCAAAACAGTACGTTACGGTTTAGGAAGGGAATGCTTTTCCAACAAATCATATCAAATTAGGTAATGATATATATAATAGTAATACGTCCCGTATTTTGGCTCTCTATTTCCTGTACAAATATGATGCACGAGTCCCTCGTGGAGAAGTTTGTAGGGAACTCCTTTTATTATCAGTAAATATTGGAGATATATAGGGAAGCACGAAATTTTATTGCTATTATCTTTATTCTCGCTTCTTATCATTACCAAACAGAAATTTGCTGTACCGACTACCGCTTCCTGGAATAACGCCAATCTTCCTCGGTTGGTGGGCCCCGCCTAACAACACATTATACCAACCCTCCCCTGATCTAATTAATTGTAGGTATTAATTATTGATCAAATCTGAAATGTTAATCTGATTCGATCTAAATCTGATTTAATATGATATGAACTGAAGATAAATTGGTTGAATATGAATTTAATTTTTTTATCCGAATCGAGTTGGATTAGGTTTAGATTAACCCAATTTGACCCGATTAATTATATTTTTAAAGTAATTTTATGATTTAGTATTAATTAAGGATTAAATATACACTAATTAAGATTAAGGAGGCTGATAATAATCCCCAAGCATTTATCCCCATAAATATCCCCAAACTTTGACTCCCGCAACTTTAGTAGTTGAAACGTCAAAAGTCTTTCGCGATTTGACCATAATCGCAGAGACAAATAAAATTTTTGAATCTTCGTGAGTTGACCGTAACTGTAATCATTTGGCACAAAAAAAAATCACTATTTTTTGTGACCATAACATACAATCTCAGCGACATCAATTAGATTCACTATTTTTTTCTATTTCTAGGCAACTGGTCGATTAATTTATAATCAACCGTTAGTTTATATTAATTGACCATAAATATTTGGATTATTTACAGCAACAATAAATTTGACACAAAAAATCAGTGCACCATCAATTGATTTTCATTCTGACATTATTTATATCTTTAGTTGTCCCTATTTATATTTACTGTGCCAGTTACTAAAATTTTAATAACTTAAAATATTATTATTTAATATCCATGTTATTTATATCTACATTTTTGGTAATTGTTGTATCTATTGGCTTCAACTATCAATTTTATTTATATCTATTAATTTTTACTATATACATCAACCGGCTTTGGTGGTTAAATTCCACCATTTATACAAATAAATAATCACAACACTTGATATAAATAGCACAGTATAATAGATATAAGTAAATTTGATAGTTTTTACCAAGTGCTAACTCTCTCTAATTTTCTTAAAGAGACGTCATTTCAATTTCAATTTTTTTTTGAATTATTAATGTGCTATACAGTTATAAAAATGGAAAGTCGGAAACATATAAAAAATTAATTGAATGCTTAAAATGAAAATTTTTCGTTTGGGGACAACGAATGGGGATAAAAGGCTGGGGACGATAATAATATTCCTTAAGATTAATTATAAATTAATTAATATTTAAATGCTTAAAATTATATAAAAATATTAATAAATATTTAATTATTTTATATGTATCAGGTCAGATATAGATCAAAATTTATTGTTGATCTGAATTTAAAAGAATCGAGTTCGAACCGGATCAAAAAAATTATAAAATAATATGATTCAACTCAAATGAGATCCGACCAATCCATTGAGAACCCTATCCAGTTACCTGCGTTTACCCCCAAAATAAAAGGATGTGAACTCCACGTCATCTATATCAAGTAAAGCCCAACGCCCCAACAACATGATCAACTTGTATTATCATGAAGTGCAAATAATTGAATCATATTCATACACGAGTTACATGACAGCAGCATTTGTGATTTACGGAGCACTTCCGGAATAACCCTGAGTTTACTTATAGCTAACTTCTTATAATCCAATTAATTTATCAGAGACGTGTGGACGATATAAAATGAGTAATAAATATTTTCACTAAATGTTACAATCTTTCATAAATCAGAGGATCGAGACCACAAGACATGCTTGTTGCCAATTGATTTGGATTTCGGTTGGCATGCGGTACTATCTATATTCGTCTTTAATTTTATGAACACTCAAACCCCCTCATTCCCATCTCTCAAAAAAAATAGTCCCAACTTTTACGCTACCAGAATTTTGCGACTCCTATTTATTATTTCCACATTCTTTTATGGTTATTCACGTTGCATAACAAACTTAAAAGGAAAAGTTTACTAGTTATCTGCATTTAATAAGGTACATATCCTGCTTGAGGTTCTGAAAGAATATACGAGGAACAAAAAAAAGAAGAAAGAGAAAAGAAAATGTACGGTTTCATCAGTCTTGTTGGAACATAAAAGAGTACTGCAATAATTAATCTGCTATTGTGCTTATCAACAATTAAAAAGTCACCACAATACCAGCAACAGACAAAAAAAGAAAAAAAAATTATTATACTTCGTTTCACAAGGAACCTCCATATGTGCACTATAAAATGGCTGGAGGGATCCATTGCATTACATGTAACTACTACATTATCAGGAATCTAGATCTCTTCTTGAAAAATCATTCATGGCTGCTGTCTCTGTAAGGTAGAAGATAACTCTTCTCATTATCTCCATTAAAACATAATTAATAATTTCATTGTTTTATAACTTTGAGGCTTTCTTTTGCATAACACTCTCCCCTTGATTTGGGTTTGTTCCTAGTTGTGTGCCTCCTTTGGTCGAGTACAAAAGCAGTCATGAGAACAAGGAGATGGTGGTGGTTACCATCGATGTGAACACCGCGAAAGATCTGATGTGTTCAAACCATCTCTACTTGGATGTTAGGTTTGAATTTGCTTATATTAAGTGTGATGATATTTATCAAAATCGGTAATAAATGAGAGGAATTAAAGTAAGATTTAACTTTGTCATCCATCATCAGCAGGTATAAGGCAATTAAATCATTTCATAAATAATAAATGAATTACTTAAACGTCATAAGTATACACCAAAAGATAAAAAAAAAATTCAGATTGAAAAATGGAACACAACTTGCCTGTAATGCTTTTTGAAATATGATTGCTTCTCTTCTATTGTTCTTTGTAGAACACATGAAGAGTTCGACGAGGGACATTTGGAGAATTCAATTCTCGTGCCATACTTGTTTATTACACCACGAGGCATTTTTTATTACCCTGATCAATATAGCCTTAATTTCTTGAGTTTCCTTGTAAACGTGCTGCACCTTTCCCTGTTAATTTGTTTTTAATAATTTTATGAACCAGGGAGGGAGAAAAATCCAGAATTTCTTCAGCAAGTTTTATCAGCTTGCAGAAAGGAAGACAACATTATCGTGGTAAATTAAGACTTTCTTAGATTAAAGATTCAACCAAGTATGGATATATTATTTGGAATAAAAAGATAGTTTTAGAATTCATTGTTTCACTAAAAGAATTTATGTAAAAAAAAAATTAAATTCTTGCCCTGCTTTTCGTAAAACTGGCATCCTGATTACGTCCCAACTCTTTTTTTTTTTCCTTTTCTTCAATACAATTAGGAGCATTTATATACAAATCCAACTGTTTTTTTAATCGAATATGGAAAAAGGAACAGTTACAATTAATGTTCTAGATCTGCCACGTGGTCCTTGTAGAAATAATCACATTTTAACTAATATTAATTTATTTTGCTTTTTAAAAAATTAAATATTTTCATTATTTCCTCTCCATGCTAACAATGTTTTTCCACAATTAAGGGATGCCGTAGCGGAGTGAGATCTCTTCAAGCTTCAGCTGAGCTTCTGAACGCTGTAAATTAATAATAAAATTTCTGATCATGAAATTGAAAATCGAATATATATTTCCTTTTATAAAATGATAACAAAACTGAGAGTAATTTTTTGAAAAAAAAAATGAATAGGGTTTCAAGAGCATAAAGAACATGGAAGGTGGCTATATTGAATGGGTAGCAAACGGGTTCGCTGTCAAATGCAACTCCAAGAAAGCGCTTAAGGTTTAAGAGAAGCATTCACTATTGCTTCAATTTTCTATTGGAAGTTGGAAGTATCTACTATCTAGTGTGAGTGTGTGTGTGTGTGTGGCCTTTTCCTACAGGCTTGGGTGTATTAAAAAATGGAATATATGTTGCCTTTTATGTATATCCAATAGCTCGTTTACATTAAGCGGGCTCCACTAGAGGTGATAACCCAGTAACTTAGCAATTAGCCTGGTGGGATTAGGTCACCCATCCTTATCGTGTGATATGATTATTTACTGCTCCGTTCTGATATCATGTTTCGGTGGACATAATTATTATTACAATATTAATAGTAATGATGATGATGATGATGATGATGATGATGATAAATCTGTCACGTCAACCGCGCGCATATATAACTAAAGTAGCTCAAAGTATATGGTCTAGAATTGAAAGGGATATAACCATTGGAAGAGATGACTTGACAATTATATTCTCAACAATTATGAAAAAAGTAAATAATAAAGATATATTAATTTTAGAATCCAATCGAACGGTCACAAACTATGGCCCCCTTGGTTTATCATATCCCACACCGTGGGTGATATGGTGTGTTTTATGGTTTGAAATTTATTTTTTTCCTCTCAATTTTTTTAAGAGAAAAATGAGAATTTAACTCTTAAATTTTATTTTTACGTCCATAAGTATTTTAACTCATGATCTCTTAGAGATCATTCTAATTTACTATCAATTGAGTTATTAAATCATTTACATTTTTCCCTCTAACATGTCAGGTTGTGTATTCTATGAATTGCGGGTTTGAAATAAAAATCCGATTATCAATAATGTTTTTCATGCTTGGAAAAAAAGAAGATAATTCAATAAGATTTTTTTTTTCAAGAGCTACCAAGTGGGGAGCCATCAAATCGCAACAGAATAATCCAAGTCCAAAAGAATTACATATCCTAATAGAAGTTGTGCTACCGGTCAGGGCCTAAATAATGTGATTATTAATACCAATCAGTACTCAAATTCTTGAAATTTTATTGTTGATACATCATCCATGAATTCATGTTTTACATTTTCACCTAATTTGTATTGAGTTGAAATTATATTATTAATATAAAATTATTAATTATCCAGATGATCCGTCCACGGTTTGAAGTTTTAGGCTCAATAACCAGCGTAGGAGTGCACTGACAAACCTACATTTTGAGACACTGGTTAGATTTTAGTGAGTATTCATTAAAAGTACTGAGTAAATATTTGATATTATTATGATCGTTCAAATTATGTGACGGATTGTCTAGATTTAATTTTCTCCTTAAATTTATGGAGCTCACTTCCCCATATAAAATATTCTAAAGGATATGAATTCGTTAGATTTAGATCCACTATGCCAGCAAATCCCTTTTGCAGCGCACCATTTACAACCGTTGTTAAATTTTGCAGTGATCCCAATAACAACGGTTATACAACCGCTGCTAACTGGGGAAAATAACCGTTGTAAAAACCTATTTGTGGTGCAGTGATCCCATCTTCATACAAGCTTGCTCCAAAGCCTGTAGTCCCTGTACAGTGACATCCGGAAGCTTCAGTCATTTTTTTAACAGCTGCTTTTAAGCAGTGTAAGAATCAAATAACACATCTGCACTTAAGACGATAAAGAGACAAAATGAATATTAGATGAATATTAACAAAATGTTTAAAAATGGGCACCTGCTGGTAGTTGCTTCAGGTTAAAAAAAATATTTGCCAAGTGTTGTACTTGTAATAAAATAAATAAAATTTTAATGCTGAGACTAGTAGTTACTGATTTCTTTTATCTCCAACAATTAATAAGCATTGATTTTTTTTTCCTTTTTGTCGCATCATACGGGCTAGTGAATTATAGAGGAATTCTTTGTGATTTGTTCTGCATGAATTTGATGCGATCAGAAAAACAATGTGTTAAACTTTATCATATTACAAAGCAGAATATGCGAATTGATATGTTGCACAAAAGATTACTTTTTTTAATAAAATCACATTTAATTTTAGGGAAAATTGATTTTTACGACTACAAAGTTTTAAATTTAGAAAATTACCACCGCAAAGTTTCAATTAAAAAATTTTGCCATTACAAATCTAACTTATTTTTAGAATTATCATTATATATATTTAATAAGAATTAAAAAATCAGAAAGTTTGAAAATACCAACAATACCGTTTGTATATTTGTTTTGTTTTATTTATCAGACTCCTCATTGAAGCCGTCTTCTCTACTTCTCCTCTTCTCCTCTTCATCGAAATTCCGCTTTTCCTTTTTTTTTTTTTTTTTTGCTTTTTTTCGAAGATAAGAGAAAAGTTGTTCTGAAGCGGGGAGCTGAAGTTGATAGAGTCAATAAGTAGCTCTAGTTTTTCATCAAACAAAAGTCGAAATTACTGATGAAGGTACGGAGAGAGGGATCCAATATCCAACCCAAAAGGTTCAATGACACATCCTGAGATCCATGAATTCATCTAGTGTTTTAAAAACGGAATGGGTCGAAACAGATCAGGGACGAATCGACAGGTTATGACATATCGGTGGATTAGATAGGACGGAATAGCACAAGACAGATTTGGAAGGGTACGGCCCCGATCCGTTCTAGGATCATGAATCGGACGGATCGATGAGGCGAGTCGGGTTAGGTTCAACATTCAGAGCAGGGTCAGGTCGGGTCGAACGGGTCATATTTTTTCTTAAAATTCAAAAGTAACTAAAAAAATTTAAATAAATTCTTAAAAATTCCAAAAATAAAAAAATTATTAAAAATATATAATCATTAATATTTTTGACACTGTTTTATTTACGACTCAAAAAAATTAAGTAGAAATTCAAATAAAATGTTTAAAAACTCAAATAAAATGACGGGTCGAGTTATCACAAGTCGGATTTGGACAGATTAGGACGGGACGAGTATGAATTAGGGAGGGTCGGGTTTTAGATGGATTTATTTTTGAAAATTTTTTAACGCAACCCGTTATAGACCCATAGATTTTTCCGGACACGGGTTAGACTGGGTTTCAATACTGATCGGGTCGGGTCGGGTCGGGATGCAAAAGTGAGTTTGACGGATCGAATTTGACCCGTTTGATTTTTTTTACAACACTAAATTCATCTATATCTTGTTGTAAGTTCGAGCTGGATTAAAGCTGGCACAAGGAGCTCAACAATCCGTTTTCTAGCTTTGCCTTTTTGTTCTCTCCTAGCTCAACAATCCTTTTTGTTCGACCAAGAGGAGAAAGGCGAAGTAGAGGAGACAACTCCGAGGAAGAGGAGTCTCGAAGAGTCTGATGAATACAACAAAACAAATATGAAAAGGGTATTATTGGTATTTTCTTTTTTTTATTTTCTTTTTATTTTGATTAAATAGGTATAGTGATAATTTTATAAATAAAATAGATTTGTAATGATAAAATTCCTAATTGAAATTTTGTGATGATAATTTTCTAAATTTAAAATTTTATAGTAATAAATAATAAATTTTCTGTAATTTTATTAAAAAATTTATTAGATATGATAGCGGAAGAAAATAATGATTTTCATGTGACAGGTCACGTATTTTAAATCCGAGTAGAAATTTTTTGATAAATATTTAAAGTTGAGTATATTAATTTTTTATCTTTATCAATAAAAAATATATTTTTTGTTAAGTACGTATCCCAGTATAGATAAGGTACTTCCTATAGTCGAACTATAATTGGCGGTAATATATAGGTTTCCTTCCAAACAAAAAAGAAAAACATAGCATCAAAACCAGAATTTCCATCCATTAATTTGTACATATAAATTTCAATTTACGTCACAGTTCAGATGTAATTGCCTGCTATAAAAGATGATTAAGATCAAAACTTCATGTATATAATAGCCCAGAGGTATCTGCCAAACACTGTTTAACTTTTCTTTGTTTTGTCAGAATTCACATCTTCCATATAATACTTTAAAAGATAAAATAACTATTTCGTGAATTTAAACCGTGATCGTCCTGATCAGACTGACCATGATATAGATTCGGCAGTTTAGTTTAATGAACAAATATTTTATATTTATAAAGTATTTTAGAGGACACTCACTTTTGCTCTTCCATTTCCAATTTTGCACTATATAGAACCACAGAGTTTACAATTTACGCAATTTTAAAATGGATCAAATTCATTAGATCCATAATAAGCTTGACACAAAATAATGTCGACCGACGTATTTTGGGCCGAGATATTGCGCAAACGATCCTTTAGTAAAGCGTTCCGTTAATGAACAAATTCAAACCCTTCTATAACAAGATATTTGAAGTCTTGCGTTCTAGGTGCTATGTTTTCTTGTTATCTATTGAAATTGTATCAGATGATAACAGGAAATTAAAATTGCATCCAAATTTTCGTTCACGAATCCAACATAGCAATTTTTGGAACCATACAACAATAGTTGCAACCCAAACCAGCAAGTTTAGATCAAATTGTAAAGAGAGTATTTTTCATATATATATAATGATTTTACAAAGACACTTATTTCATATATATACATATAATCATTCAAGTTAATGTTGGTTGTATCTAAATTACAAAATAGAAGTAAAATATAAAATGAATTTCATAATAAAATCATGTACTTGTAGATGGATATCAATCAGTGTCAGTTATAATAAATAACAAAAGATTTATCATGAAAAGTTCAAGCCGGTACATATATATATAGGGAGACTTTACGGTGCTTCGCGAAATAAAAAGATATTTTGTTTCAGTTTCAAAACTCATATACCGAGAGCTCGAAATATCAATCTAATTAGTCCACAATAATTTCGATATTGAAAACTTATTGAATCCCAAATTTTATTATTTTTAAAGCTTTGTAATTATTTTTTTCAATTTTTAAAAATGATAATTTTTATGTGCATCTATCATTATTTTATTATTATTTTTGGGGTATTTTTTAAAAATCCTAAAAAAATAGTTAGAAAGCTCCAAATGTAATAAAATTTGGTATTCCATAAGATTTGAATATGTAGTTTATGTTGGGTGAATTAGATTGGCAATTTGAATTTGAATTTTATGAGATTTATTTAGGCCGAAGCAAAACCCTCTTTGCTTTGCGAAACACCGTAAGATCTCCATATATATATATATATATATATAGAGAGAGAGAGAGAGCTTATGGTGCTTTGTAAAGTAAAAAAAATGTTATTGCTTATTGCTTCGGGATGAGATTTCATATCGCGAGATTTCAAATGGTCAATCTAAATTTCTCAATAATTTCTTCATATCAAAATCATGTAGGATTTTAAATTTCATAATTTGTTTAGCTTTCTAACTATTTTTAAATTATTTTTAAAAATATCCCTGAAATAGGCTATTTTCTTATGTTAAAAAGGATTATTTTTAAAAATAATTTAAAAAATAGTTAGAAAGCTCAAAAAATCATGAAATTTAATATCCTATAAGATTTTAACATGAAAAAATTATTGAGAAACTTAGATTGACCATTTGAGACCTCGAAATATGAAATATCACCCCGAAACAATAATGATTTTTTACTTTACAAAGCACCATAAGATATGTATATAGGTGTGCTAATGTGTTTTATAAAGCACAAAATATTTCATATTTCACGTTTATATCTCATATTTTAAAATTCAAATGGACAATTCAAACCGTTAAATGTGATCTTCATATTAAAATCTCTTTGGTGATGAAATTTTATATTTTTTGAAATTTTTTTACTATTTTTTTGAAGGGCTAAAAAATTCATTGATCTGACATCATCTGAATCAATATCAATAATTTTCTATCCCTTTAAATAAAATATGAGATATAAGCGTGAAGTACGAAGTTTTTTATGCTTTATAAAGCACATTAGCATACCTTTATATATGTGTGTGTGTGTGTGTGTGTATGTGTGTGTGTTGTGTGTGTGTGTGTAGAGAGAGAGAAAGAGAGAGTTGGGCATGCTATGCATAGCACAGATATGGTCGATCGAACCGTACGAAATGATTTTTATATGAATTTCTATCACTAAATTATATATTTTTTAGACTCTTCCATCCTCCTCCTCCCCTCAGTTTTAACCTTCTTATTTATTTATTATTTTTTAAGATAGTTAGAAAATCGGTTCTTTTGAATGACTCACAATAACTAAATTAAATAATTTTCTAATAATCTTAAAAAAATAGTAAAAAATTCTAAAAATATATATAATTTGATCTACATCTAGATGTTCATATGAAAATCATTTCATATGATTAGATAGATCATTTACACTTTGACAACGAGAAAGTGATCCATGTATAAGCAAAAAATTTCTTCCTTATGTAGCCAAAAAAAGAAAAAGAAAATAATCCTTGATATGATGGCCCATTAAAGTAGAGACTTTGCTGAAAATTTCTTACCACATCCCAAAAATCTACTTAATTTAGAACGACCCGCAGTAGAAATGAGAAAAAAATGGATATGTAACTATAGAAATTTGGTTAATTGATAATATTCTCATCATTTTGTATTTATCTATTAAAACTCACTTAACTTATTATTTATCCATAGAATGAATTATCTTCAATAAATCAATATTAAAATTTAATACAAAGATATATGACCAACTTAACTCTCTCCTTGATTCACTTCTTCTTCGTTATATAAATCTTTTTTTTACTGTTAACTATTAATTGGGACTCCTCTATCCCTTTTATATTTGTGACATTATAATTCAATACCATTATAAAAGCATATTGAAAAAATACATATATTAATTTTTCAAAGGGAGTGTTGTCTTTGATAACAAATAAATAACATTAGAATGACTGTCTGATCAACAATATGAAAAAATAAACACAAAAAAAGGGAGGGCAGATGGAAGGATTGAGAGAGGGATTGCAGGGTAGAATGGTTTAATTTTGAACTGAGTCTGGCTATGGTGCTACGCGTATTTAATGATCAAATTTGCTACGGACTCAAAAATATAGTTAAATCATATTCAAATCTTGATTTATGGATCTCAATATATTCTTTATATTAAAAATATGATAGGATATAAAAAAAATCTATATTTCAAATTTTATAAATATTAGTTTTGGATTTTTAAAAATGACCTAAGAAATATTTATTATTTTATTATTATCATTGAGTCGTCTTAAAAATAAGTAAATACTTCAAATAATTTAAACATAGAAATTTTTTATATCCTACAAGATTTTGATATGAAGAATTTATTGAGATCCATAAATCAAGATTTAAAGATGATTTAGCTATATTTTTTAGTCCTTAGTAAATTTGATCATTAACTATGCGTAGAATCATAGCCTAATTCTTTTGAATTTACGATACATGAATCAAAGACAAATAAAAAATCAATCGCTCATGAAAATAGGCTAAAAGGAATGACAAAAAAATAAATGGAAGGGTAGTTCGGTTGTATAATTTTTATTAAATTTTAATATTAATTTAACGAAGATAATTCCTCATCTAAGTATGGCCTATAATTGGGATATTGTTTTTCCACACGGTGTATGGCATCACGGTCAAGCATTTTGGCCGCAGATGCATCGCTGGAATTCACAAATGATGACCTAAAAGTATAGAGATGTAGTTGTAAGCTGTACAATCATATGTGCATATGAAACATAATTGAAGACACGGTTCTCTCTTTGTAGATTTTTTTGCATTGACCAAGACTGGACTATCTTGGCCCTGAAGGGAGGAAATATGGCTACATCACAGTAAAGAATGCGCAGGACATAAGATTCTTTTCCTATTAACGTCATGGACGAATATGACATATATAAATGCTAAACTATCAGTAAATTCATGGGGTAACTTAAGGATAATCCAAACTAGAGGTGATAATTGGGCGAGTTGGGTTGGTCCGGCTCAGATCTGGTCGGGTCATGTTAATTTGATTCAGTAAGATTGTCGGGTATTGGGGTAATTTAGTATCGGATCATTTCGGGTTTCGGATCATATTAGATCAGGTTGAGTCAGTTATCGGGTTGTTTACCCTTGAAAAATTTCAAGGATGAATAGATGAATAAATGAAAATAAAATCAATGATTAATAATAAATCATGAGAAGGGAAAGCAAGGAAGAAGATGGCCCACTGATCAGAAGAGGTCGCTGCTTAACCCCGGAATGAATCCATTAGTCCCACAATGGAATGCTGGGCATGAAGTGAAGAGTATAAATACCCCACTATTCTCTATCCACTCAGCATGAGTGACAGCCGAGAGGATCGAGGGAGAGAGGAGATCTCTCGGGTGTCACCATGTGATTATATCTTTTCTGACAAGTGGGACCCACATGGCAGTCCCTTATGAGCAGCTCCAATGACATGGACCTAGCCCATTTTGCTAAGGAAACTAATCAACCCGGAACAGAGGTTAAACACTAATCCCACAAGGAAATCCTAAATGTGGAGCGAGGATATAAATACCCCACCACCTCCTACTTATTCGAGGTGGCTGACCCTCGGGAGATTTCAGAGAGAGAAAATCTCCTGATGGGTCAGCCATTTGATTACATTTTCTCTGACAAGTAGGACCCACCTGGCAGTCCCTTGTAGATGAATCTAACAACATAAATCTAGCCTATCTGATGAGTCACCCATATGACCATTTTTCACTGACAGGTGGACCCCACACCTCAGTGACCTATTATAGGAGTTAGAGTTAAACCCTAAAAATCTGCCCTTGGAGCTAACCCTAGAAAGGAGCTGAAGCAGTATAATCCCTATGCTACATGAAATGATGTCAATGCCAAGCTAGTATTCTGATACAACTAGTCATGAGAAATTCCAAATGTGATTTTGCTTTCAAGGCTGACCTGGTGCCAAAGCTGTGAGCAACCACCTAAGCATGCTTTGATTTGTGTCAATTACTGATAAGTAGTCAGTTCTTTGACCAAGTCACCCTCATGTTAAGGGATTGAAAGTCAATTTCACAAGACTGATCAGGTGCCAAAGCTGGGAGCAACCATCTGATCAAGTCTAGATTTGTATCAACTGTTGACATGTAATCAACTGTTGATCAGATCAAGCCCTAATGAATATCAATATAAGTCTAATTGGTATTTAGTTAGGGTGGTTTCTGCAAGAGAGAGATAATTGGCAGAGACACGGAGCTACAATTGAAATCGGGGATTAATTCAGAAGGAATAATAGGGTTTTATGGACAAAAGAATTTTTAATTCAGAGAAGGAAGGGTAAAAATGAAATTAAAAATTACAGGGATGATCATCATGATTTTAGGGATTTTTGGTGAAAATTTCATGATTTTTGGATAAGTAGAGCTATCAGAATAAATTCAGGGAAGATAAACAGATTAAAAAATAGAAGATCAAAGGCTAAGATTCAATCAAGGGTTTATCTGGGTGCAACTTGGGGATAGAGACACATCTGGGTGCAAACTGGGGATCCTAAACACGCATACACATAATCAGAGAAGAGAGAGGGTGTGACACGTGTCAGCATCTCATTGGGCCACCTCATGCCACGTGTCAGCACCCCATTGGTCCACCTCAGCCGTGTGGGCCCCACCACCATACTGACCTGACATGTGGGCCCCACCAACATGCCACGTGGCAAGACCTGACAGGCCCATCTCACCCTTCCATGTGCCACATGGCAACACCACAGCAATACACCTCACCCTCATAGTGCCACATGACAACACCATAGCATCACACCTCAACACTCCAGTGCCATATGGCAGCTGACCATTGGTGCCACATCACAGAGGGTTAAGCCACATGGCACTACACTACAGAGCCACCTCAGCATGCTTAACACTAATGCAGATGATTAATGGATTGATTAAACAAGTGGACCTATCAGAGTGTGCCAAGTCAGATTAATTAGATTTAAGCAGGGAGTTAATCAATCCACAGCTGGACTAATGGGCCGAGATTCATATACTTACATGTGGGGCCCATTTGTCAGGTTTATGAATGTATAGCTCACACAGGCAATCATGCACCAAGCTTATGCACAGATCTAAACAGAGATTTAAATCAAAAGGAAGAAACGATGTGCACCTGGCCCATTCATATTGCGCCTCTGACTGTGGGTCCCACCTAGCTGTGGACTTTGTGCGCCAGGCGCACCTCCTTCCCTCTCTTCTCCTTCTCCCCTCCCTCTCTTTCTTCTTCTTCTCGCCGAGGCCGATGGCGCCATTGGTGTCAATCGAGTTCTCTGAAGCTTGAAACTTCAATCCTTTATAGCTAAAGATAGCCTGTACATAGGAGAGAAAGGGTGAGCGCTCGAAATTAAAAGAAAACAATTGAATAGAGCAGTGAGAGAGGATGATCACCTCGGGCGATTAATGAAGAACTTTGATCTGTGGGTCTAAGCTTAAAATTGATGATACAAGCAAACTTTAATCACCTAGGCGATGCTGTAAATGAAAGAAAAAGCAACAATTAAACGTTGAATAAGAGCAATTGAGATAAGATGACAAGGTCGGGTAAATTGAGGAAAGTTAGAATCTTGTGCTATAAACTCGAATTGGCAGTGTTTATGGCTTCTATGCACTCACACGATGATGTTGAAATGGTGAAGTTTGACAATTGAATGGAGGAGCTATGGTAATGGCTAAAGTGTGAGCTCGGGTGAGTGAGTTAGAACTTGAAGAGATAAACTACAATGGCAGAGACTAAGGAGACACCTTGGAGGCCTTTAAATGAGTATATATAGTATACCAAGGGTGCTAGAAGGTTCTGTGAGCGATTTAGAATGGAGATAACTGAATCAAGTCAAAGGTCAAAGATCTAAACTTTGGATTCTTTAAAAAGGGCCCACATCGCAACAGAAGGGATAACAGAATTGGAGAACCATGTTCATGAGCCAAGCTAACTCAATTGATGGTGTTTAGATGGTGTATGGCTCTAATTCCTTTGGTGCACCATTTCAATTGCCTATATAAACCGATTACACACAGAGAAAAAAAAAGGAGAGAAGAGAGTATAAGCATACCCATTCAAAAGCCAACAGTGAGAAATAGAGAGGAAGAGAGCAAGAACAGGAAGAAGAAGTGGTGAAATCGATTGATCTCGGTTATAAACTTGAGAACTCGATTTAATTCCTCTGAATTTTCCAAGAAAAGAGTTCTGTCATTCTTGAATCAAAGCCAATTAAGAGTCTAGAAGTCTGATTTGTGGCAATTTGAAGGAAAAGGTATGTAATTCAAACTTCTATTGGAATAACAGTATAGTCGTCAGTGAATTTTCTATCTTTTCTTTTGATTTTCACCTTTCCACTCTTTTCTTTGTGAATTGCTTGATTTAATTCTTATATTTGCTTCGTTTCTTGAGTGAATTTTGATCACAGAGGTTGTAATTGAACTGGTTAAATCGATTGATCTCGGTTAAAACCTGAGAACTCGATACCAGTAGAAATTCTTGCTTTGATTCTTTGTTTGAACGTCAAATTCATCTCAGTCTGTGTTTGTATCTTATGTATTCAAGGTCGTAGTGTTGTTCAAAGTCGATTGATCTCAGTTTTAACTTGAGAACTCGACGGAATTAATGATCTTCAACGTGTTATCGCGTCGTACCAGTTAAATCCAGTTCCAGACTTGAGATTAGGGAAAATTGCATGCATGATTGGATATAGCTCAGTTATAATTGTCATTATGAAGTCTATTAAGTGCATAAGTCGCATTGAAAGTGGATGAGTAGTCGGAATTTTGAGTGAAAGATGATCGGTATTGGGCGATGCTGCACTGTGTCAATTTCATTAGATCATAATGTAATTATCGTCCAAATTAGGTATGTAATCTCAACTTAATTCCTATAGACACGTTAAACGATGCATTATCAATTCTGAATTGTCAGGAAACATCGTTAAAATTGGTTATAAATCATGTCTATACCTTCGGTACCGAACTGCACCACTGCACTCCGAATAATATTTGTCAGTGTGATTCATTGGGTCAATTTAAGCTGCAATAATCATGTTAATTCATACCGGCATACGTAAACGATGCAAATAGGGCATTTAATTGTACAAAATATTGATCAATTCCGTTGAATTTCTAAGAATTGAGATTCGGTACCGATTAGTACCAAATCGACCCATCTAGCATTGGTATACCATGTGATTCACCGCACAGATCATTAATCGGACGCCGTAGAATAACTCCTCATGGCAAGACGACTCTAAGGCAGTTGCCTGATCGGAGGGAGATGGTCGCAGTCGCCGGCGCTGCCAATGGCACGAATCTTGGAGCTCATGTTGACTGGAGAGTCAGAGAATCGCGGCAGCACGGATATTGATGCGCGTGTGTGAATCTTGAAGAGATCGAGCGTTTGAAATAAAAGCACTGTTTTAAATAAAGATACAAAATGAATCTGGGCCTTACATCTCGTAGGGTTTAATCTTGAAGCGAATCTGGCGGCCCAAATAAGAACAGAGTTGAATAAAAGATAGGCGCCAATCTTGGTGCAGATCCAAAGGCCCATATTAAACCCATTAGTTAAATAATAACAGAATATTAATGATATAGAGTAAATAAATCATTTGGAAATGCTCCTGAACTCAGAATTAACTCAAATTTGTTTCTAAAATTTCCTTATTTTTCATACTATTTTTCTATATGATAATATTCCAGTTTTAAAAATATAATCATGTTAAAACAATTTAAAAGCAAAAGACATTACATATATTGATGTATTTGACTTAGCTTTGACTTGTCATTTTACATACTATAAAAATTCAAATAAAATCATGAATAATAACTAGATATATTTTTCTGATTTTTCAAGTGATTTTTCATGAAATAATAATGACAATAGTAATATGCAATAATAAATAATGATATTAGCTCTATTCTTTGATAAATAAAAAATATAATAAATAATAATAGAGATTATGTTGATATTTTCTGTAAAAAAAATATATAATAATAAAAATATAATAAAAATAAATAGCACAAAACATACAAAAATATATACAACCATGGTAATAAATAGTAAATGTATTTTCTTCTATAATAAAGAATGATAATATAGTTTTATAATAAAATGAATTGCATTTCTTTTGTTACAAATATAAAATAAAAATATTTTGATGGATAAAAATGCATAAAAAATAATAATAATAATAGTAGCAATAAAGAATATAATGAACTCCATCCCTTATGGCTATTTTCAAATAATGATGATAATAATAAAAATCTTATATTTTTCCATAGATGATAAATAGAAATAATAAAAAAATATAATGAAAAGTATAATAAATAGGATAGAATATTAATAATGATTTCTTTTAGCTATTATAGATTTAAAAAAAAATAAAAATAAAAAAAATAATATAGCTAACCATCTTTTGATTTTGTAAATAGTTTTTTTTTTACATAATAAATAATGTCTCAATATAATGAGATATAATAATGAAATTCTATTACTTTGGCTATTATAAATATTTTAAAAAATACAAATAAAAAAATCATAGCCATTTTATTTTCTATTATTTTTGTAAGTGATTTTCTACAAAATAAATAGAGTTTAGAAATAATAAGAATAAAATTCTACTATTTTAGCTATTATAAAAATCCCAAAAATATAAATAAAATTCTAGTTAATAGCTAACCCATTTTCTATTATTTTTATAAATAATTTTCTACATAGATAAATAGAGTTTAAAAATAAAAAAAAAAATAATAATAATAATAAATAAATGCATCTTTATAATAGAGATAATGATGGAAAATATTATGTAATAAGCTTTTTACATTTTGAAGATGAATAAATATGCTCACACAAGGGATGTGAAGCAACATGAGGATGTTTGCACACATGATATAACATTTAGAACGATTAGTCAGGACAAGAACATCTTGACGAATGATAAACAAGATTGCAACGGCAACATGAGAAGATAAGTCGAGAAAAGAACATCTTGACGTAGAATGACTAAGGCTTCGATAGCAACATGAGGAAATATGTCGAGACAAGAACATCTTGACGCTTGATGAAGAATAACCAGAGTTGCGACATTAACATGGAGATACATGTCGACTTTGAAGAAGAAGAACATTACGATGTCCTAGAGAGGCGACATCTTAATGACTCACTACCATGAGCAAGTAACTCATGACTAAATACGCTCACACAAGGGGTGTAGGGCAACATAGTAATTTTGCACAAGTAATGCAACATATAGAATGATTAGTCAGGACAAGAACATCTTGACGCTCCCTGAAGAATGACCAAGGCTGCGACATCAACATGAAGAGATATGTCGACTCCAAGAGATATGAACATTACGATGTCCGAGAGAAGTGACATCCTAATGACTCAGTGTCATGAACAAGTAATTCATGACCATTTGAGCTAGTAAGACTGGACTCATTCGTCGATGAGTTTATCTTCTGGCTCATCTCCCGAGATTATGAGATTGAATCGTTCTGTAGTAGATTCATCCACAAAACAGTGAATGTGAACCGTTCTGTAGGTAGGTTCCTTCACTAACACATACCTCAATGTTAAGCTGGCTCAGCGCTTCAGGTTTAACATTGTGTGTAACTGTGTTTCCTAGGTTTATGGATCGGCTTAGTGCTTCGAATTCATGATCTAGAAGATCGGTGAGAAGAAACACGTGGGCCATATCCACCCTTCTCCTGATTCACCAACCTCAAGATCAACCGGCTCAGTGCTTCGAGTTGTATTTTGTGTGATTGGTTGTTGACTAGTTAAGATTGAACCGTTATGTAGTAGGTTTATCTTCTAGATCAACGGAGGTCGAGTCGTTCTGTAGTAGACTCACCTCAAGCCCCTCTGAAGAGATTAACCTGGTCTGTAGTAAGGTTATATCCCGAGGTGGCATAGACTGAACCGATCTGTTTGTAGGTTCGTCTTTCATAGGATGAAGTAGGTCGAGTCGTTCTGTAGTAGACTCACCTCGAACCCCTTCGAAGAGATTAATCTGATCTTTAGTAAGGTCACCTCTTGAAGCGGTAAAGACTGAACCGATCTGTTTGTAGGTTCGTCTTCCATGGACCCCTTTTGTGAACCCAGACGACCACTTGACCATCTTTTAACTATACTATTTGCTTCTCTCTTTCAAAGATCCAGAGGTGTCTCGAGGTTAGTAGCCCAGGGTAATTAACGGTGGGGGCTTGCGCCCACCGGAATCTACAAGAACTCACAATCACTAAAAAACCCCCTGAATGTGCATCCAAATCTCTCTAAACGGCAGAACCAGCCGGCACCCAGCAGATGCACGCTCGGGAAGGATCTCCGTGTCCTTCTTCCGCATCCCATCGCCCAGCGGCGGTGCGCGGCGCGTGAAAAAGGGTCGCACAGGATCTGGCACGCCCGGTGGGACCTAGATTCTCCTCTTATCTCTGAAAGAGAGAGGCAAATAGAATAGTTAAGAGATACAAGTGGTCTTCTATGCGCTAAAAATGACTAATAATTTTCAAGTATTTTTGTTTTTGCAGGAAATGGCATATTTTGGAAACTTCAACCTCGCTCCCTACACCGTCATGCCTGCACAGAGCCCAAAGGGCAAGCTCTTTATGTTCTTCGGGACTATCCCGTAAGAACTCACCATCTACGGCCCAGCTCCAGTGGCCACGATCACTCCCACAACCGTCCGGATCTCCAAACCGGACGAGGAGGAGGACTCGATCACCCTGACTCCCAAGGGGATCTCAAACAACGTCATGGCCTCTCCTACTACCTCCCCAAAGAGGAGAAGGCGACCGTCTAAGAAGACAGCCCCAAAGGCAGCAGCCCAAACTGCCCGCGACTCTCAAGCATCCAGGAAGATGGCCCTGGATGCATACCAGAATCAGCTAGTGGCTAGGCCAGCTATCCCAGTCTCCAACAAATTCACGGCCCTCCGAATAGTGGCCAAGAACTCGGCCACAGGCCAGCTCCGCCAGGCATGGGAGGTGCCTAAGCCTACACCTCGCCCAACTCAAAGGCCTCAGCGCCGCCAGGACAAATCTCAAGCCCCTGCAGAAGCCATCTATAAGGCTCACAGGGCCCTCAAACAGAGGAGAAGCGTTAGAAACGCTAGGTTGAGACAATACGTCTCCCGCTCCGGTCAATCTCAAGGCATGGCTCGACCGCAAGCCATTGTCTCCACTCCACACCCAAGGAGTTTTCCACCAAAGGCAACACCTAGCGCTTAGCAGGTGTGGGTCCCGAAGGGTTCCCAGCCAATAAAATCCCAGTCTCAAACCCAGCCCAGCAAGGCCGGTAGGTCCAACGCTCCGTCCGAGAGCATATTCAACCGCTTGGGCCAGAAGAGTGTATTCAGCCGATTAGGCTCGAGAATACCACTCAATAGTCTAAAAATAACTGCCTCTGACCAAACAAAGAAGAAGAGAAGAACCGCTCGTTATGAAGAGCACTTCTCAGTCAACACCATCAGTATAAGCTACGACACTGATCCTGATACTGATGGTGAGGTGAACATGATCCAGGACGATCAGTCCCCGCCTAATCAAGCCCACGTCACCAATACCAATAAAAATAATGGTAGAAAAGGGAGACCTCCCAAGAGAGTCAATCCCGAGGGCAATAGCAGGGAAGGGGAAGATCATAACGAAAACCCTGACCTTTTCGATAATGAAGATGACGTCGAAACACGTCCCGAAATGCCCATCGATGAAATATAAATATTAAAAGGGCACATCGAGGCATGGGACGAAGAGCTGATTAGGCAACGGGAGCTAATTGCTACCATGCTGAAGCAAAATGAAGAATTGATTAAGGCGGTCAAGTCATTGCAAGAATCACAAGACGCCAATTTTAAAGCTGGTAGCTCCCGTCAAGAAGGGGTCCACAGTACCAAAAGCAATCATAAGGGAAAACAACCCGTCGATTCTAAACCCCATCCACATAGAACCATAGAAGTGGAGGCTGAACCAACGGGAATATCCCGGAAAGAGATTCAAGCCATGATTGCCCAGCAAATGCAAATAGCTGGAGGTGGATACGCTATCCCTCCCGTTAAAAACTGTGGACATCCATACCCTGCCATATATGATTTAGAAGAATATCCTAAAGGGTATGTGATCCCTCGCTTCAGGACCTTCTCAGGGGAAGGTAATAAAGACCTGAACCCCGAACAACACCTGGCCCATTTTGTAGCCTCATGCGGCAATACGGGCGGTAATGATGCACTGTTGTTGAGACAATTCCCTCAAAGCCTGGTGGGAACCGCTTTCCAGTGGTATTATTCGCTAGAAAATAACAGCATCAAGACCTGGGACGAGATGGCAGACTCGTTCAGGGCACGATTTGTCATGGTGTCTGACAAAATAAACATAGCCGATCTGGCAAGTACTAAGCCCAAGAAAGGGGAGTCAATGACAGATTTTATCAATAGATGGCGGAACCTCAGCATCAAATGCGATCGCACATTAACTGAAGATGAGGCCGTCAACCTAATCATGAAAAATATTGACGGGTGGATGGGCATGCTTCTTGGTGTGACAAAGGTCAACACATTCAAAGACTTGCTCAGATCGGTATCCAATATGGAAAGGATGTCACCGCACACCGTGCCGAACTTCATGAACAATAGGCCGCAACGAGGAGCCCGAGCCGAGACTAAAGTGGCATTCACCTCGTTAAAGGATAAAATGGTCGCCAACGCAGATACTCAAAGCGGCAGCAGCGGCACAAATGGCAACAATTACAATAAGGGACCCAGGCCCAATCCAGGAGGGAGTTCACGGAGTTTTGAGTCCCTCAAACAAAAGAAATCTAAACCGTACTCCTTTAGGAGAGATAAAGTTGCCCAAATCTTCAGAGGGGCACTGAAGAACGGTCTAACCCTGCCGGCCAGTAAACGCCCAGAAGATGCCGATAAATCGGACGAACCCAACTTTTGCCCATACCACAGAGTACTAGGGCACTCAATTGAAGATTGCTGGGTCTTCAAAGATTGGGTCGAAAAGGCATACAAAAATGGTGAAATTACTTTACCTAAAGGGTTCTTGCAAAGCCCATCAGCCCATGAACAGGCCAATATGATCTCTCACGAGGAAGAGAAGATCCCGGGCCAGTTAAGCGGAAACCAAGAAGAACAATGGACGATGCACTTATCGAAGAAATCGATTAAAATGCTTAAAGCTCTTAAGAAAGAACCTGGCATGAGATGGAAAGACGACATCACGCCAGTGGTCCCACCAAAACCCAGGTTATATTATAAGGTGGACCAGAGCCAAGACCAGGTTCTTAAGAAGAGAAAGAAGCATAGAAACAACAAGTCCAGAAAGAATAAAATTGAAGAGTGCGAGCAGGGCAGTCCCGAGGCGATTACCCTCCAACACTTCATCTCCAAAGAAGACTGGGAGAAGTTAACCCTAGGTCAAAAGAAAGAAGATGTAGATGGAGAAGTGAATAAGGAAGAAAGCGAAGAGATCTGAGGTGCTTCGTGTAACATGGTATATTCTTCTCGCGACGAAGACATGCCAACATTAGAAGAGATGTTCTTCCCAAATGACGAAGGGGAGGCAAGCACCTCTGGGACCAAAAATGAAGAATGTAAAGCTGGGTTGCCCGTGGCTTCACAGTAATCAGGTCATACCCTCTACTCTGCACCAATGCCTGAAATATATCGAGAATGGTAAACAAAAGAGAATTGACGGAGATGTCAAACCATTCGGGGTGCATGAGATTAAATTCAATGACGCCCAATATTTTCTGCCTAAATCCGCCGTGGCGCCAAGCCGGCCTATAACAAAAGCAGGTCAGAAACCCTTCAATAAAGGCCCTAAATTTGATACCTCATCTGGAGAAGAAGAAGAGGTCAAATTTAATATTAAACCCCGAGGTGCTCGAGCCCAAAGACCCGGAAGAAAGTTGGGTGAGGAAGCAACCTTCCTCTTCAAACAGGTGGCTACGTATAAGGCCCAAATAAAACCGAGCGAAATCAATTCAAGTGATTCTGAAGAGGAGGTCATTTTCAATTTTAAGCCTGCCAACACCCCTCAAATTCAGATCATAGAGGCAACTTCGGGAGAAAACTCCGAAGATTCCAACGATTCGGGCGATATTACCTCGGGAGAAGAATCTGGCCATGATCGTCAGCCCTGGGAAGAAGAATCTGACGAAGATATCATCTATCACATCCTCAAGAAGCCATATAAAGGGCCCGAAACAGATAATGAAAGTGAGGAGTCATTTATGATCAACACGGGACCCGGTAGCGGAAGGGATAACCCGGTTAGGCCGAGGCCTATAAATGAAGAACGCTCATGGCGGGAAAATTTCGAAGGTCGCGTCTGGAATGCGATCGACGAAATAAGGCACCAGGTTGAAAATAATAGAAGGGAGGTGTCTGAACAATGAGAAGTGATGCAGGATATCAAGACGCAGCACAATGAAATCATGATAATGATTGAAAACCTGCAAACCGCGATTTATAACTCCGAGCTACTCAAAGAAATGACGAGCGAACCCCGTTCCGAGACCCCCGAAAGACAAGCACCCGATAGCGGCAAACGGGTAATTATCATAGTAGATGAATCAAAGGGGGAAGAAATAAGAGCTAAGCAATCGACCGTCATGCAAACCCTCAAGGTCAAGAAGAGTAAACCATACTCTTTCCTGAAAAATAAAACAGCTCGGATATTTGAGCAGGCCTTAAAGAGCGGATTGACACTCCCCGTTTGCAAACGACCCGCAGACATAGAAAGAGCCGGTGAAGGCGAATTCTGCCCTTATCATCGCATATTAGGTCATACCATTGAAGAATGCTGGGTATTCAAGGACCTTATAGAAGAAGGGCACAGAAACGGGACAATCCAACTCCCGAAGAGCTTTCAACAAGACCCAGCTCCGCACAACTCGAATAACAAAGGCAAAGGGGTTGCTTATACGATCTTGCACACTCCCGTACCTAGCAGACCCAAAGTTGCGAGACGAAAGCCTATTAAAGAAATCTACCGCTCCAACTCAGTCATGAACATTGAAATAGAAGAGGAGATGGCAGCGCTAGAGATTACTGTGGTTCCCGAAAGGCATTTTAAAGACCTCATGCCAAGGGAAGTGAACCACATCCAAACCCTGAAGACCTTTATTGTGCCGGCAAAGATAGAGCGCATCAAAGGGAAAACTATCATCCACAAGGCTATAATTTTCTATCAGAGCGATTCAACTCAGTCTCTGAAGAACCCTGACCATAACACTTGGAAGAAGTGGGTGATAGAACAAGAATCAGAGAATGCAACGGGCGGTGACGCTGCATCTCATCCCTTTGGAAAGGAGTTGTGTAAACTGGCAAAAAGGGCAAAATGTCTGAGAGACATATCCAAGGCCGAGGCCAAGTGCTTCGATGAACTCTGGAATGGCGGCCAGAATAAGGTCCTGGGCCTGGATGGCAAAATAAAATACACCCGGGGGTTAGGGTATAACTGTGATGACGCAGCATGCTTCGAGGGGTCTCTCAACGGGTACCGTATGGAAGAAAGTTGTTGCATGACTTCTGTTGAAATGCCGGATAATGAAACAGAAGAGGACAATACCCCAGTCCTGAAAAATGCTTTGAAACAGCTAGAAAAGGAACCTAATACGGTCGATGAGTTAGCTGAAATTAATTTGGGGACGGAAGAAGACCCACGACCAACTTTCATAAGTGCGTCGTTACCAAAAGAGGTGGCTGACAGGTTGAAGACATTCCTTAAAAACTACATGGACTGTTTTGCTTGGAGTTATAAAGAAATGCCTGGATTAGATCCCAACGTAGCAGTTCATTACCTAAAAATTGATCCAACCTTCAAGCCGATTAAACAAGCGCCGAGGCGGATGAGAATAGAACTGGAAGAAAAGGTCGTGGAAGAAACAAAGAAACTCATCGATGCAGGCTTCATATGGGAAGAAGAGACGCCGGAATGGGTGACTAGTATTGTCCCGGTTAAAAAGAAAAATGGGCAAATTCGCATTTGTGTGGATTTTCGGGACTTAAATAAGGCGTGCCCTAAAGATGATTTCCCGCTCCAAGTAACCGAAATCATAATTGATCATACATCCTCCTATGAAGTCTTCTCCTTCATGGACGGTTATGCGGGCTATAATCAAATTAAAATGGCGCCAGAAGATGAGAGACATACGGCATTCCGCACACCGATTGGCATATATTGTTACAAAGTCATGCCGTTTGGGCTGAAAAACGCGGGTGCCACCTATCAACGGGCGATGACGAAAATATTCGACGATCTAATCCACAAGATAGTAGAATGTTATGTGGACGATTTAGTCATCAAGGCCATGTCATATGAAGAACACCTCCAATATCTTGAGGTCGTTTTCAACCGCCTGAGAGAACATGCGCTCAAATTAAACCCGTTGAAATGCGCATTCATGGTATCAATTTCTGGGGTTTGTGGTACGCCATAGGGGGATTGAGATAGACCCGGGCAAGATCAAAGCAATAACTGAACTATCCCCGCCAAAGAATTTAAAACAATTGCGATCCTTGCAAGGGCAATTGGCGTACATCAG